>JBAKBP010020873.1:0-5000 GCA_037953745.1 Lithodes maja | reverse complement strand
AAAAATAGTCTAATAGCAGCCAGAATAAAGTTAAAGGACGGCACCTGTATTGAAAGGGTGATTACAATACTACGCCACCTCTACAACATGTTTACTACTCCAAGGTGTCAAACGAAAGCAGAGTCCATTGTTTTTATGTTTCAATATTTTATATTATGTGAAGATAAAATGATGGTCTATAGTTCAAATTATGTGTTTGGAAGTGATAAAATGGACAAGACAATTTCTATTTCATGTGAACTTTCTAGTATTCCTTCTCATATTCATTTAAGTCTTCAAACTAATTAGAGAGTGGTTCACAAATAGGAGATTCACACGTATGTATTAGTGACTGTAGATAGTATCATTAGAGCTTTAGTATTACGGATGCGATTAAAAGATCTTTCGTCCAATTGCTTTCTCATTATTAAGACTTTTCGTGTCGTTTAGGTGTCGATTTTTTCCTGGCGAGCGATAGCGAGCCTGTAATTTAAGAGTAACCGGCCTTTGCCCGAGAAATTTTTCTATCGAAAAATGTAAAAATGTATCTTCAAGGTGGGTATTGCGGGTGTGTTTTTTGTTTTGTTTTGTTTTTTTCCCAAGCTTAATAGAGGTCTAGGGAGGAAACTAAAAAACAATGATAAAAAGATACATAAATTAGAAAATACATAGGCCCATCCCTCTTTAAGTGCCCCCCCCCCCCCCCCCTGAATAATGCAGTCGTTCGCCGGTATTGTTTTGGCTTTGCACTCTTGTTGACAGGAACACAGAAATATGAAACACGCCTCTTAACAAACATACAGAATATATGCAGTGGCTGGGGAAACAAATATAAATAAAATACACAGGGATGAAACGAGTGGTGTTAAGGGGAGACGGGCCGTTTTTATGGTCCCCCTTCTTCCTCGTGTTAAGCCCCATTAGTTTTCAGATTGTATTATGTTCGGCTCATTAGTTTCCTCCCTAGACCTCCATCAAGCTTAACAAATAAAAATAAACGTTCATTAGATCCCCTTTTTAGATTAATGCGTACATTTTTTCGGACGGGACATTCTTCAAAAATTACAGGCTCACTATCGTTCGCCAGGAAAAAAAACATCGACACATAAATAGCACGAAAGGTCTTAATATTAACAAAGAAATGGCGCGAAAGGTTGTAAAATGGACATACTAATGAGACAAACATCATAAAATCTGAAAACTAATGGGTACAAGGAGGTCCAGAAAAAAACAAGATACCTCCCCCTTAAAAACAAGATACCTCCCCCTTAAAAACAAGATACCTCCCCCTTAAAAACAAGATACCTCCCCTTAAAAACAAGATACCTCCCCCTTAAAAACAAGATACCTCCCCCTTAAAAACAAGATACCTCCCCCTTAAAAACAAGATACCTCCCCCTTTAAAACAAGATACCTCCCCCTTAAAAACAAGATACCTCCCCCTTAAAAACAAGATACCTCCCCCTTAAAAACAAGATACCTCCCCCTTAAAAACAAGATACCTCCCCCTTAAAAAAAATAGGCTAAGTAGTAACTAGTTAAGGGGAGACAGACCGTTTTTCTGGACCCCCTTCTCCCTAATGTTTGGCCCCACTAGTTTTGAGATTTTAAGACGTTGGTTCCATTAGTTTGGGGATTTTATGACGTGCCGTTTTGCCCAAAATCAAAACGGCATACCCAACTCTGCGATGGGTTACCATCATCACTACTAATACCATCATCAATAACAATCACTACTATCTCTCTCTCTCTCTCTCTCTCTCTCTCTCTCTCTCTCTCTCTCTCTCTCTCTCTCTCTCTCTCTCTCTCTCTCTAGGAGCACGATTTAACTGAAATTCCTGGAGCACTCGCCCTCCAATCAAACGCTACAGAGAATTGCTTAAACCGAATGCAGCATGAACGTCAAGATGATCACTTGCATGTGTCTAATTTATTGAGTCTTTTATCATACGTACCTTAGGGGAATTGCAGGAGCGACATTTTATTTGTTTCTGTGTTTACATATTATATCCTCTACTTGGTATTTAAGTTTTCTTATTAAATAGGAGACGTAAGTGAATAAATGAAAGAGACAAGACATATGGAGATAAGAGTATAGCAAAGAGGATCTAATCCGAGTAACCTTCCGCCTCTCTCAAGTTTCTTCCTCCTTCCCTTCCTTCCCTTCCTTCCTTCCTTCCTTTCCGTGGCATAAGTTGTACGAGTATCGGCCTGGTATAACTTGCGGGACAAAAGTTTGCATCTTCAAAGAACATATAAGCGGTCGGAATGTTGTGGACAGTTTGTCGATAGTGAAGGGTACAGTTCCTGGTACACTTTGTTGACCAGGAACACAGTCAAACAAACAAACAGACAAACAAACACACACACACACACACACACACACACAAACGCACACATGCAATACTGTAACTACAGATATACAGTATGTAATGTGCGTACACTCGACCAAAACACAATTTTTACACTAACGCTCTAAACATTCTGGAAGTGGGTCGAAATCTTATGATAATACCTCACAGACGTATGTTTCACCCGATTCATTCCGTTCACACTAGATTATTTACAGCTCACCAGTGAACAGATTGTTGTTTGGTCGAGTGTACATACATTCCAATAATCAAATACAAACCGAAGTAGTAACTCGGATGCATAGGCTAGTCATGGAATAATTCATTAACTGATTGTGTTCATCAACCAACACATAACCTCACCTTAACTCTTACTCGGGGCAGGTATAAGTGTTCTAAATAAACAACCTGGTGCTGTGCAGCTGCTATTTATATTATTTGACCAACTGTACTTTGGTGTACAATCGTGAGATTATAGTTTATTTACTGTGCAATTTACCTTTATTATTTTTCTTCTTTTAATTTCTGTTCCCCTTCTTCCTGTTTCCATATCCAACCATTCAACATTCCAGTCGTCCCTAATCAGTCCAACTTTTCCGTCCCTTTATTCATCGTGTCTCTAATTTCCTTTGTTTTCTCTGGTTCCTAAAATACGTTCTCGTTCTTCATTTGCTCTCTCTCTCTCTCTCTCTCTCTCTCTCTCTCTCTCTCTCTCTCTCTCTCTCTCTCTCTCTCTCTCTCTCTCTCTCTCTCTCTCGTGTGGCTGTAATTTATGTGTTTGGTCTAGGTCCTTAATGACGTTCACTTCTCTCATTTGTTGTTGTTTCAAATTTCCTTCCCATGTTTGGTTTTGTTATATTATTTGTTTTGTTTTCTTTGTTCAAGTGCCTCTTTGCTAACTCACATTTGGAAATTTTAACAATAATAAAACAAGAACTACATCTCTAACAGTCAACTATTTAATCCCAATAATTAATTAAAACTAATAGCTACCACAGTCCTAACTACTATAACACCAACTACTCTAACCACAGCTGCCATATCTATAGCAACTACAACCATATACTACAAAACCGTTCATAAACCACAATTATATAATAATCAAACTCAAGTACTACCATCATCATCAACCATAACGACCACCACCTCCACAACTACATAGATCAAAACAATCCCGAAAAGAACAAACAAACCAGCACAAATACCAAGTACAACCATAAGTATCAATACCACAAATACCAAGTACAACCATAAGTATCAATACCACAAATACCAAGTACAACCATAAGTATCAATACCACAATACCAAGTACAACCATAAGTATCAATACCACAAATACCAAGTACAACCATAAGTATCAATACAACACAATACCAAGTACAAACCATAAGTATCAATACCACAAATACCAAATACAACCATAAGTATCAATACCACAAATACCAAATACAACCATAAGTATCAATACCACAAATACCAAGTACAACCATAAGTATCAATACCACAATACCAAGTACAACCATAAGTATCAATACCACAAATACCAAATACAACCATAAGTATCAATACCACAAATACCAAGTACAACCATAAGTATCAATACCACAAATACCAAGTACAACCATAAGTATCAGTACCTACAAATACCAAATACAACCATAAGTATCAATACCACAAATATCAAGTACAACCATAAGTATCAATACCACAAATACCAAGTACAACCATAAGTATCAATACCACAAATACCAAATACAACCATAAGTATCAATACCACAAATACCAAATACAACCATAAGTATCAATACCACAAATACCAAGTACAACCATAAGTATCAATACCACAAATACCAAGTACAACCATAAGTATCAGTACCACAAATACCAAATACAACCATAAGTATCAATACCACCAAATTTACCAAGTACAACCATAAGTATCAATATCACAAATACCAAGTACAACCATAAGTATCAATACCACAAATACCAAATACAACCATAAGTATCAATACCACAAATACCAAATACAACCATAAGTATCAATACCACAAATACCAAGTACAACCATAAGTATCAATACCACAAATACCAAGTACAACCATAAGTATCAGTACCACAAAGTCAACCACCATAGTACACCAAAGTCAACGTAACTACCACCAAGACAATATACTGTACAACATAACAACGTACCATTATATCCTACCCAGATCACATACCTATGGACACAATACGTACCAAAGAGACACTAAAATGCCACATGACCACCCAAAACTGTAACCATTAACGACAATCAACCACATCCACCACCACACCATCCCTAACCCTAACCACACAACCACTACCGCACTATAACTTCACCATCCACAACAACCAACCACCAACCACTCACCCATCCAGAGGAATCCTGCTCCATAGAGAGGACAATAAAGGAAACAAACAGCTCAATTATCTGTATGTTGTAGTTACAGTCACTATCCATCATGGGACATCTATAGGGAGAGATTCCTGCCACAAATATTATTTACAGCCGCCATGTTGCAGACCCATCACCAGATCTCGGCAGATTCACAGGGCCGCACAGGTGGTATATATAATCATTCGACAGAGCCATTCTGTTTCGCTTGATCAGCGCTTGACCATTTCATTGGTGACGGTATTGTCCC
>JBAKBP010020872.1:0-41721 GCA_037953745.1 Lithodes maja | reverse complement strand
ATGCACAAGACAAAGGAGTATAAAGGAAATCAAGCAACAACATATCTGGTGACCCTTCTAGGCTGCTTGTCCTCCAAAACACTGAGGATCAATTGTCCAAACAGTGGTTTAGAGTGGGTAAGGGAACATTGGAAAGGGAACTACTGCCCATGGTAGGATTAGGAAGTTAGTAGGGGACAGATGGGTTAGTAACTAAGGGGGGGATAAAATAAAGTTATTCATTTACAAACGCAGTCAGTCGCGGGTTTGATGCAAGATATTTGTCTAGGCGAAGTTTAAATGAATCAACGGTGCAGCAGTCTATAACATCTCGGGGAAGCCCATTCCACAAGTTGACAACTCGATTGAAGAAGAAATTCTTAGCTTCGTGCGAGTTAAAAGATTTAAGATTTACCGATAATTTTGCAACCGTTTCCCCGCGTGTAATTAGATTGGTCGATAGTGAAGTACTTACTACAGTTCATAATATTGTCGATGTCTTTTGATGATTTTGAACACTTGAATTAAGTCGCCTCTTAATCTGCGCTGGGTTAAATGAAATAGATTTAATTCTCTAAGACGCTCCTCGTATGGTTTGTTCTTTAGGCTAGGTATCATTTTGGTAACTCTACGTTGAACTCGTTCTAGCTTGTCTATATCTTTTTGGTAATAAGGGCACCAGGATTGAACGCAGTATTCCAGAAGAGGGCGTACTAAGGAATTGTGAAGGGTTAGGATAACTTCTTTGGATTTATGCTCAAATGACCTGCCTATAAAGCCAATTATTTTGTTTGCCTTCTTAACAACTTCTGAACATTGTTGACTCGGTTTTAGGTTACTCGATATTGTTACTCCCAGATCGGTTTCTCTGTTTACATTCTTAAGCTGAGTGCCATTCATCGAATAGTTTGCTTTCTCATTTTGGTATCCGATATGTAGTACTTTACATTTATCTGCATTGAAACTCATTTGCCAAATGTAGGCCCAACATGACAACTTATCTAGATTGTGTTGCATATCGTCAACTTGTTCTTTTGAGAGTACGCTATTTGCAATTTTTGTATCGTCAGCAAATTTTGAGATTGTACAGGTGAGACCCTCATCTATGTCGTTGATGTAAATTAGAAAGATAATTGGTCCTAATACTGATCCCTGAGGTACCCCGCTACTTACATTGGTGAGAGCGAGCCTGCAATACAGAGAATATCAACCTTTGAACAGGATATTTTTACATCTAATAACGCACACATTTAGCTTGAATGGGGATGTGGGGGGCAAGGGGGGTGGGGAGATGAGGGGGGGGGGGTTGGCTTGGCTTGGCGTAATTTGGAGGTGAAGAATAATGGGGAGTGGTCTCGTTTATATGCAAATGAACCATCGATCTTCGTGTCAGACGGATCGCTTTTTCTGCTACACTATACTGTATATTTAAGGGGGGATGCTTGTTTTCTCGCCTCCCTTCTCCTTCATCTTTAGCCCCATTAGATCTGAGATCTTAAGAAGTTTGACCCATTAGTTTGGCGATTTTAAATTATTTCGCCCCATTTTTTTTTTGTCAATATTAAAACCTTTCATGCAATTCAGGTGTGGATTATTTCCTGGCGAGCGATAGCGAGCCTGTTTTTTATGAGGAACCGGCCTTTGGCTGGGATTTTTTTTTATTAGAAAAAGTACAAATTCATCTTGGAAGTGATTTTTAAGCTTGTTGGAGGTCTAGCGAAAAAACAAAACAAATAAATGAATAAATATACATTTCAACCAGGGCCATTACCCCCTTAAAGTGTATTGAAGCTAACCTGGCAGTAATTGGTAGCCTGCCTTTCTACACCCTTGTATAGCCAATAGGAAATACAGGCGGCGTCACACCACCAGTTTATATTGACAGTTTAGGAGAACAGAAGGGATAGGGAGGATCAGCAAGAGACACGAGAAAGGAAAAAGAGGTGACAAGAGTAGAACACTTATACCAGAGATTGAAATAATAACTTTACTTGCGAAGATGTCAGACCATAATTGCCTGAAAAAAAGGCCGGTAAAACGGGCTCGTGTGACACCGCCCTAATCCTTACCCACAATTAACCCCTTCAGCACCATGGCAGCTGTTTACCTTTGATTCTGGCTAAACTTAAATTATTTGAGGAAGTTTGAAAAGGACCTATTTTACTAAGAGGGTTTATTGAGACCGTATTTATGCATTTGGGACATAGATTACTCTAGACGTTTGTGAGTTATAGAAGTTAATGTTGAAGAGTTTTGTCCTATTTATTTGGGACAGGGTATAGCGTTATGTTAGGGTTCCGTATGTATAAAGTAGACCTACAGTACATGTGTGAGAAATTGTATTTTGTTTTTATGTGTTCATTGTTTTCTAATGTGTTTTGTGTTGTCCCTATTCCTGCTCTGTCTTGAGACGCCGCCCCCCCCCCCCCCCTAAAACAAGGAAAGAAAGGAAACAAAAATAAGGAAAGTGGGGATTGGGCCAAAGTAAATAGAGAGAATAGATAGAGTAGGAGCTGAGGGGGACCAGGGGGGGGGGGGGGGGGGCGCATTCCCAATGGTGTTTATGATAAAAGTACCGGAAGCGAGATAGGAATAGTTGTGTGTGTGTGTGTGTGTGTGTGTGTGTGTGTGAGCGAGAGAGAGAGAGAGAGAGAGAGAGAGAGAGAGAGAGAGAGAGAGAGAGAGAGAGAGAGAGCCAATATATGGTGTCAGTGGTGGTAATGTGGGTAGGTCAGATAATAGGTATTGGCGGCAGGGGTAATGTTGTGGTTTGTACAGTTATATCTGTAATAATGGCAAGGTTATTGAAATACTGGGTTGGTATTTCAACTCGACTTAGTATAATTTCGATAACAATCTTTTAATAAGAGATCTTGAGATAGAATATGCTCGACAGGGTTATGTCTACCTTTATATATCTTGCATCAACTCTTTATCCCAAGGCAGCATTCACACAATAAGAACACAATATTACTTCACACTTAGTTTATTCCAATGGCATAGAATCATGAAATAAATTATATTGCTCTGTCTTGTAGGGCAGACAATAACAGATAAACAAGTGACGTATCAAATGTAGAATGGTCTATAATGATAAATAAATCATATTTGGTCACGTTACATACACACACAGTATCAGTAATATAAATATGCAGGAATAAAGATGTTACACATGTACATAGATAATCAGTAAGATGATAATACGTATGCGAGCGTAGCGTCTAACGTGAAGATAATTTCTGGTACAGAGCGAATTGACTTGAGAAAGCGTTCACTGGCGTGGGTCGGTGAGCGTTTATCAAGGGGATTAACGGGGGGGTCACACAGGTAAGATAAATAAAAGTAGTGCGTTCAACCCTAGGTCAGAGGGACTGCTTTGGTATCAATTTACAATTCTATTTAGTGCGAATATAAGGTACTAGTGAACGTTAAAGATATACTAAGGAGCTTATCGGCAAGGTAGTTTAATTTGGAACTATATTAACCGGTTTTTGTGAAAGACTCAACACACGGATACGAAAAATCGATTTAGACCGGGTATGAGATCTATACACACATGTATAGAATTCAATTTCCAATTTAGATCAATGAATCACTATAACAGGGTTTTGGAATGAACGCAAGTTAATATAAAATGAGGGAAATACACTCAATTAAAATGCGACTGGAAATCACAGGAAATTAGAATTTGAATGAACTCAGAGTAAAAAGGGGCATACACGGTGAAGTTGTACTGGGTTAAAATACTACGATAATAGTATTAAAGGAAATTTGAATACATTAACAAATCCCTATCTGGCAATACGTGGATCAAAGATATGGCGTAACGCAAATTACATAAACATACGATGTAATTAAATATTTGCTGTTAGAATAGTAAAGTAAATGTAGAAACGGTCCCTACAATAATATAGAGACACGAATATAAAACAACTTGAATAAGAGTTACCGGTACTATAAATGTGTGAACAGAATTATTAATAACCCGCACACGTAGATTAGATTAATTCACAAGCACTGGTATAAACTAGATAGCTCGAATAATAGAATTAAGGTTAACTCAACGGGGGTTCTTGACTTTTCGGTAAGGAAAGATAGATAGATTAACATTTGGGCATAGGTCCTAGGTAAATGGTCGTAAATTAGGGAATATCTTCACGGTATACGCTTTCGCCTCAACTTGGATACACAGGAGAATAAATAACATATATAGGTGACATCTGGGAGTATTCCGTCTTGAGCCTGGATCGAGATAAGTTTATATAACGGGTGTACAATTGATAATTATACTTAAAACCACAGGAAATATAGTTCAAAGGGTACACGGAGCAATATCTGGCACTATGAATTCACTTGCACAGATCAAGATTTATGAGAGGACAAATGACTATGTAACGTCCACACAGATCGATAATTGAACAATTTAATGGCACAGATCCTTGGCACATATCAATTACTTAACACTTCCGGAATACACGCATGTAGTACCTTACCTTCAACAATAGCCACAAATTGAGATACGCAGAAACACTTAGGGTAGTGTGGGGGAGGAGAAGGGCCAAGTACGAGGGTCGGGACATCGTAGAGGGCCGGACACGGCGGCTGGACGTAAGGGGGCCACTTCGTCAGGAGTCCAAGGGACAAGGCCAGACGTCAGGGGACCACTTCGGCAGGATTCCAAAGGGAAGGGCTGGAGGTCAGGGGACCACTTCGTCAGGAGTCCAAGGGCAGGGTGGCAGTGGACAGCAGGCTCCTTCTCTTCTCAAGGGGGGGCCGGGGGGGGGGGGGGGGGGGGGGTGGAGAACGACTCTCGGACAGGATTGTCCAGAACAGAGTGTTAGTAGGTGGGGGTATACTCCCGGACAATATTATCCAGACAGAGTAAGCCTACTGAGGGTGAACTAACTTCCTGTAGTTTCAGTCAGTCTATATTTGGGTTATTTCTCTTGGTCAGGTTGCATGATCTCGCATGAATAGTGGTATAGTAAATACATAAAAAATGGCTATGTTGAAGTTAATAATTACATGAAAAATATATTATGGTACTTAATGACCTCGCACTGAGGTCCTCGTCTTTTCGACCTCTGTTTCTTACTTATACCATCAAGCCTGATGATGTAATCTGTGACTTTCTGTTCACTTATTGTTTTGGCTATTTGGATTGTTTATGTAATGATTTTCTTCTGTGGCACTTCCTATCACCATTTCACTTTCCTTCTCGTCTGGCAGCTTCTTTAGGATGGAGTGCCCCAACGATTGAAATACTCCCAGGGCTCTTTATGCTTAGATTTCATAAACACTTTTTCATCATAGTATTCGGGGGAAAGTTCTGCCTTGGCTGTTTTATGCCCCGCACTGTGATTGGTTAGGCCGTGTGAGGTGATGATTGGTGGGGCTTGACCTGCCTTTTGGGGGTAACTCACCTGTTCGCCCGGGAATTAGAGAATGGGTCCAGGGGTCAGATTTCCCGTTCTTGTGTTTCCCGTTCTCTGGAGAGTGGGAAATGAATCTTTTTCTGAATCCTTTCCTTCTGCTATCCCTGGACTCTCAGACGGTGGCTACTCTGTGTAGTTGTCCTTTAGGCTCCGTTATTTCACCACCTTCGACGGAATAAAAGTCTCGACCTCGAGACCTCATAACATATTTGCGGCAGGTTGGGGTGGTGAGAGTCTGTGTCAACCGGTCCAGTACAAAACACCAGAGGGTTGTAGTGTTGTCAGGAGGGATGGTGGGGTCCGTTTTCACTATTATCTCGAGTGGTGTCGTCGAGCTGTTGGTCACCTGAAGGAGATGGTCCGGGGATACGAGGGCCTCAGGGTGGTTCCGGTCGGAGGATATGAACACACTGTTTATCCTCATGTTGAATCCGGGCTTAAAGGCTGCTGGAGTTGTTCCTGGTGGAGGAGTTGCTTGGGTAGTGGCCACTGTAGGAGTGTTGGAAGTGGTTCTCCCAGGTGGGCGGAGTCTGGTGGTGAGGGGGCCCATGTCATAGGTGTGAGGGTGTGACACAGGCTGGCTAGGTGACCTCGCAGTAGAAGTGGCGGCGCCTTTGATGTGCCAAGAGGAGTTGCCTTTTATGGAAGGCCGCCGCTTGTATGTTGGCTGGAAGGTGGGAGCCCGTCTCTGCGGTGGTTTCACACGACGCCCGGATCTCGTACATGGTGGATTAGATAAGGGGTATTAGGCGGGGTGATTGAGCATTTGGTAGACTGACAGAAGAGGATGGGGGGAAAGGGGTGGGGGGTTGTCTGATGACATTATCGTCAGCTGGAGTAGACAACTCGGGAGGAGGCTGTGGAGAGGGGCTGACAGATCCGAATGATCTTGAGGGCAGATTGATCTGAAGGGGATTTGGGCGATTATGTGGCTTACAGTAGGTATAGGAGGCAGAAGTTGCCGGATGAGTTCCTCCCTTAGGGGAGGTAGAGGGGAAACGGAAGGAAGAGGAGGAGGAGGGAAATCTGAGGTCCCCAATTTCTGGTCATTAGTCGTAGGCAACATGTTTTTCTCTGGGGAATCTGCAAGCATAATGGCATTCTCATCTAATGGGTGAAACCTACGTACATATCTATTTCGGTATGTGCGTGACTCACCAAAATAGTATATTTATTAGTGGCCCCTCCATCATTGACGAACATGCCTATTACATAAGGCACCCTCTTCAAACACTCATCCGCCGTAGTTTGAATCTACCGCGCAGAGCATAACAAATTTGAGGAGCCTTCATCATGAGCACACGCAACCTCACTCATGGCTTCAGTCATTATGAATTGGGTTCTCACTACGAAAAAACTTTGTAAAATATAAAAACAAAAAGAAAATAAGAATAACTATTCAATAAGCTTTCCATAATATCGTGGATGTACTTGTGTGGATCTTTGACCAGACGCTGACTCGGGCGTCATTCCTCCTTCTCTGCTCTGCGCTCAGCCTGCCCGGACGTGTCTCCCCACGCTCCGCTGGTTCCGCATTTGTTGCGTCTCTAGTGAGTTTTTTCTCATTTGTTTACTCCGGGATGTATCGAGTAAGGTTAGGACATGCGTAGCAGGAGTGTCCTGGGCTAGTTGCCCGCAGTGCAGTGTATTTTGGGTCGTGTGTTTGGGGCATCTATTTCGGGTGTACCCTCGTGGTCCTGTTGTGGACATGTGAACATTTTCACAGTTAGCTAGCTTTGTGATGCAGGCGGCTTTCATTACGCGTTATTATTGCTTCCTTTTATCTTTCTGGCGAGGTAGCTTATTTTTGCTGACATTCCCAGCGTATTTTTCTTCACTTAGTGAAGTTTTTTCTGGGTCCCGAGTCAGTTCTTCCCTTTGCCGGAAGTGTTGCTACAGTGGTGTGTTGGCGGTGGTTCCTGTTGTGATATAATTCAGTGCTTTTTGTTTATATTCCGACATGTTTACTTTTATCCGTCTGCCTAAGACTAGCCAGCCTCTCGTAGCTTTGCCACATGTACAAGTGTTATTGATTTATTTTATAAATATGTACTACTGTGTCATGTGTGTCCTGGTGTAGTTGTGTATTGGCTAATTCCACGGACTATTTATGTGTCCTGGGTTAGTTGTGTATTGGCTATTTCCACGGACTATTTGTGGGCCCGGCGTTAGTTGTGTTTTGGCTAACGCCTCGGTCCTGTGTTGCGTTCGGATGGTATCTGAACGGGGTGGGTTACTTTCCGGCGGGTTTTTCTCGGTTACACCGTGAAAAACCCGGCTGGTTGCCGAGTTTTGGCCACGCGTGGTTTTAAAAACAGGCTTGTTTCCCCGGCGAGTGGGTTTCTGTGGCTCTCCAGGACTGCGTCTCTGTGGTGCCTGTGTCAGGCTCCTTATGATTCCCAGCGGGATGACTGTACCCATCTAACAGTGTTCATGCGGACACGTGTTGTATGTAGTTTTTCCCGGTTTTGCAAAGCTAATAAATAACTAAGCTGTTGTTGTTTGTCTTTCCTCCCCGGCGATCTTTTACAAAGAAGTGGGGATCGGAACAATTGGGGTTAACTTTATAAACGTAAAATCATACCTGGCGGGTGCATCCTGGAAGGGTGGGATGAACGAATTTGCAAAATTCAGTTTAGTTGACCAGACAATTGAGGGATGCATTGTGTATCACCGCCTTCAACATACAGCATTTTAGGGCACAATTGGGGTTAACTTTTTTAACTTAAATTCACACCCGGCGGGTGCTCCTTGGAAGGGTGGGAATAACGAATTTACAGTTCAGTTAGTTAACCAGACAATTGAGGGATATGTTTTGTATCGCCGCCTTCAACATACGGCGATCTAAAAGACACTTCGGGAGAAGTCAGATCTCGTATATTTGTCAGGCTTCCCAGTTTTTGATCTGCGAGATAATTCGGGGGCCGGCGTCTTTGTATTTTTTTTTCTTCCAAAATTGAATCTTGAAACAAACACCACCGGAGAGACTAAATCAGTTATAAACGCCATGCTGGTCTTTATATTATGTCAGAGGAATCTTGAAACAAACACCACCGGAGAGACTAAATCAGTTATAAACGCCATGCTGGTCTTTATATTATGTCAGAGGGTATTCAAATAAATCTTTTGGACAAGTTAAGATATTCTGAAATCTTTTACTTAGGAACCCCACCGTGTAGCGAGCTGTAGTCGTTGAGTATTGCGTCTCGTTACCCGGCGGGTTATTTAACACTTGTGTGCGAACATGTTGGGTTAACCTTATGAGCATTAATTCCTGGAAATTTTCTTTTTTTCCAGAGCTGGGTCCCGGCGGGTCTATACAGAACCTGGAGTAAGTTTCCCACCAGTCTCTGTCATGGCTACCTTTGCCCCTGTCTTTGCTTTGTGCATTACGCCCACCTGTTCAGGTATCCCTATTTTTGCACACACCCTTTGCATTAAATGTGTTAAATGTCTCGACCGCTCAAGGGGTCTGTGGGTTATGAGGAACTGTACCTTTTGCTCTCAATTAAGCCATAAAGTGCTTCAAGACAATGATAAGACCTCAGCGGTCTAAGACCGCAGCGGTCTAAGACCGCAGCGGTCACTTTACGGGAGGTCAGGCAGCAGATGACCACTTATACTACTACCATGGCTCATAAGTCACTTCAATGCGATAACGTCCCTCTTTGGGATAAGTTACTAATTGAGCACCCCCCCCCATTAAACGTTCCTCTAGAGTAACTGTACGAAGGTCGGCAGAGACTGGACAGGGTCTTACACTTTCTCCAGCCCCAAGCACATCTAAGAGACAGCGAGAACCTATGCCCCCGGTGGCGGCGTCACAGGCGCGATCCAGGTCCAGGTCCCCTCTTCGGCAGCAGCCGCCTAGTCTCTCGATTTCGCCGGCGAGTAAGAAGAGCAAGACAGAGGGGTCCACCAGTGGTTATAGCGAGAAATCTTCAAAGTCCAAAGGAAGTTCTAGGTCGCACCGTAGCCATAAATCTTCTAGAAAAGACTCACATGATCGAAAGGCCTCCCGGCGTTCACCGGAGTCTAGTGCCTCTCATAATACCTCTACCCCCGACAAAGCTAGTATTCAATCGGATGAGGCTAGTGTAGTGTCAGCAACCAAAGATAGTTTGCCAATTAGTATTCTAACCTTAGAATTGGAGAGTTCGCTGGACAGTGATCGTCCTATTGAGAGTGTATCGGACTCCCAAGGGAGTGCAGGCCAAGGCCTAGGTGTATGGCGGTATTCTCGACCAGGGACTGAAAGCCCACGTCTGGCTCAAGATACACAAACAGTGGCTGATGTCCACGCGGACATCGGCGACGCGGTGATCCCATCATCCATTCCAGACTTGTCTTGGCAACACGTGGGACTCCGGCTTCGGCGGAATCCTCTCACGGGGAGCCAGATGACAAAGACGAAGTATCTATTATCTCGGACATGAAAGTGCAAGAGTCGGGTTCAGTTTTAGACGACGCACAGGATCGGAATGATTCACCTTCGAGTTCATCATCGAATAAATTTGTCACGGCGGAGGAAATAGATGAGTTACTGGTTAATGCTCTAACTAAAAATTTTGGCCAACAGCCGGAGACTCCTACAGTGGACCTGGGAGCTTCCATGACAAGTTCTAATGTTCGGCCTCTGATGACTTCTATTGCTTTGACTAAGATTCCTCACCCTCCCTCTATATCACCATCTGTGGTCACTAGGCCTGCTTCGGCGGCACTGACTACTTCTAATGTAAGGGTTATAATGGATGTCAATCCGCCCCCTTTAGATAAAGCACCAATAAGAAAGGTAGCAATGCCCCTATTGTATGGTCCCGACGAGTCATGGGTACAATTGATCCCCACTAAACCAGAGGTCGCTCAACCTACCTTGTCAGGGGAACTTCCAGTGCCTCGAGAGTGGGTAATCCAAGGCAATAAATCTAAACAATTACGGGCCTTGGATACTTTGGGGAATGTACTAGATGTTAATGTTAAGGCCATTCCTAACTATTATCACCAGGACTATTTTGTATATACTGCTACACCTGCCCTGCCCCCTGCCTCAACTTCGAAACTGTTTTCTGACTGGTCCAAGCATGATGGTTTTAAATGACATAAAAACACTGTCAGCTCTCACTCCAGAATTAGATTTGCAAACTGTCACTGACACAGCCGCTAATCCAGTATTGAAGGTGGGGCAGTTGGGCCCGGGACCTTGAGTGGAATGGGAGACGGAGGCTCAAAACTTTGCGACCACCTTCACCTCAAAATCTTCCCACCAAATTCCTCAGGATAGTCATTCTTGGTTCTCTATGCCAGTGTGTTCTGCCGGCGGAGTCCCTTCGGCTTTGTTTGCTTTCTTAGCTGCCCCCAAAATCAATCTATGTGAACTCAAGGACCCTTTCACTACTCCTTCTCCAACTCACCTAGACCGGGAATTTAGGCTACGGGGGAAAGCGTAAAGACTTTTCTCCCAGTACATTGTGACGCACCAGGTGGCGAAATCGATGCTCCGATCCACTCAGGCAATCGCAGACGCGGATGCCAGAAGATCGGTTGAACTGTCTCAGCGATTGCTCCTTCAAACGTCAATTCAGTCATTGGGTGATATCCGCACAGCCTTACTTGAGGCAGTACGAGCGAGACAAGATCTCAGGATGTCCTTGGTGCGGAAACTTCCTGATCGAATTGCGAATCAGGTGGTCATGTCACCAGTGTTAACTCCCTCTTTAATGTCCCCTGATGTGTTGAGAACGGTTTTCAATATGGCTCAGGCCTTTAAACAAAGTCCCATCCCTTCTAAGAAACCTTTTAACTTTCCCAAACCCAAGCCAGTCGCAAAAGCACAGCCGGGGGGATTTAAGCCCTTTCACCTACCTAAGTCCTCCTCCCCCCAAGGTCAGTACAGGTATAGACAGGGTAAGTTTACAGGTCAGAAAGGACGAGGCTATAACAAACCAGGTCAGGGCCCGTCTTCTGCCAACGCCGGCCAGCCGGCTAAGCGTCCACCACCACCACCTCCACCACCATTAAAAAACTAAAGTCTCTCTCACTCCCGGGGCCGGTCTCAAGGCGGGTGGATCCGAGGGTAATACAGCCGGCGAACCCTTGTCTGCTAACTGGGTCGTTCCGAACGTGTCACAAAGCATGGCCGTTAAATACTTGGGCAAGGATGGTGGTACGCAAAGGCATCACTTGGCAGTGGCTCCGGCGACCTCGTTTACGTCAGCCGACAACGGCGAATCTAGTTTCATTAGAGGTGGAGTCACTGATCAAGGAAATGATAGCCAAGAATGTCATCATCCCGGTCCCTCAAAATTACCCAGTCTTCACATCCAAGCTATTTTTGGTACCCAAAAGGGACAGTGTTCAGATGAGACCCGTCGTAGACCTGTCTTATCTGATCCTTCACATTCACAACGAGTCATTCAGGATGTTAACAGTGCACCAAATCAGGCTAACACTTCCGCCGGGAGGTTGGATGTGTTCCTTAGACCTGACAGACGCTTATTGGCACGTCTCAGTAAACAAAAGATTTACAAATTTCTGGCCTTACGGATCAGGCATCAAAATTATGTTTTTCAGAGGATGCCATTCGGATTGAACCTGGCACCTCGCTTATTCACAAAATTAGTCCGGCAAGCCCTGATGCCATTGTTAAAACAAGGGATCAGGATTTTGTGGTACCTAGACGACTGGCTAGTGGTGGCAGAGACGGAGCAAGTATGCATAAATCATGTCAACATAACATTAAAACATGTCAAAACTCTAGGGTTCAAGGTAAATCTGGTAAAGTCAAACCTTGTTCCCTCACGAGTAGTTCAGTGGATAGGGCTGGTTTGGGACACAGCTGCTCTCACTCTGAGTCAGAGTGTGGACAATCGAAACAGGTTTCGCGGGAAACTGTTCCTGTTCCTTCACAGTCTGACTACGACACGGAGAATCTGGGAGTCTCTGGTCGGCTCTCTCAACTGGATTCAACTAACTGTAATGTTGGGCCAGTTGAAAGTAAAGCGTTTAATATTGGAGGGCAACAAATATTTTCCACTATTACCAGCGGAAAAATTATGGCCCATACCAAAATTAATCCACACCTTACTAGCGGTCTGGGCGAAGAGGGAAATGTTGCACTCAATAATGTCATGGACCTCTCCTCCGCCGACGGTATGGGTAGACACGGATGCGTCAGGAACGATAGGTTGGGGTTTTTAGTCAAACCAAGGGCACCAGGGTCAAGGGCTTTGGTCCCATTTAGAAATCTCCCACATCAATGTCAAAGAATTACTAGTCCCCTTATATTTCCTTCAGGCTCACGGCTCTAGTTTACGGGGCAAGTCGGTGGCCTTCAGAATGGACAATCTGAATGCAGTTCACTGTATTCAGAAACAAGGGGTCAACGAGGTCTCGGAAGTTGCTAAACGTGTCAGAAGAGATTTTTATTCTAGCCAACAGGCTGGACATTCATCTTCACGCATCTTATCTCCCAGGCGTAGCAAACGTCTGGGCAGACGCTCTGTCTCGGAGACAGAGCACAACAGCAGAATGGGAGCTCAAGCTACCCATTTTCAACCAAATGATTGCAGAACTTTACCATCCACAAGTGGATCTGTTTGCGTCCGAGGAGACTCCCAAACTCCCAATGTACCTCACCCGCCGGACGATAACGCCGGCAGGGGGGCCAGACGCCCTGGTGACAGACTGGAACAGGTGGAGTTCCATCTATCTGTTTCCGCCGCCAGACGCGTCTCTAATGTGCCATGTAGTAAACAAACTACGAGATTATCGGGGCTTAGTCTCGCTAATCGCGCCCCTGTGGCCGGCGCAGTTGTGGTACCAGCAATTGAAAACGTGGTGCCCGCACCCGGTGTCGCTCCCGGTCGGGTTTTTCCACTTAGACACGATTGGCAACCTAGCGACCTCGCTGACTTTTGCATTATGGACATTCAGGAGGCCAAGTGGCTAGCACCGTATGGTAGAGACGTGACCAATAAATTAATGAATCAATATACTCAGTCTACAAAACGACAGTATCAATCACATTGGCAAGCCTTTACTTCTTGGATCCTTAGGACAGAACAAACTGTGCCCTCGGTGGCGTTAGTTTTTAATTATTTAAATTATCTGTTCGAGCAGAAACGGTTATCTGTGATAACGTTAAAAAATCACTTAACAGCGATTGGGATGCCATTTTGGGACCTTACCGGTCTCACCATACCAGTCGCGGAGGAAACATGTTTTATGAGGGCATGTTTTAAACTCTGTCCACCTCCCCATCAGCTCATGCCTACTTGGTCTCTGGACAAAGCATTGTCTTTACTTCATTCCCGTCTGTACCATAATACTGCAGACTTTACATTAATCTTAAAAAAGGCTGTATTCCTTTTGGCTTTGGCCACCGGGAACAGAGTGTCTGAGCTGGCGGCGATGAGCAAAACACCTAATTGCCTCAGGTTTGGTAGGCTTAATGAGTGTATTCACATTGCACCTTCGCCAGGGTTCATAGCCAAGAATGAGCACAGTGAACACGTGTTTTCAGAGTTCACTGTGCCGGCATTGAAAAGGGGAAAGGTGCACCATAATTTATGTCCAGTGCAGGCTCTAACCAAATATTTGAGAGTAGCTCCTCTAAACCCCCAGGGTGCTTTATGGGTAGCAAGTACAGGTAAGCGCTTGCTGAAACGTAGATTGGCTTCTCTTTTGGTCGAGGTCATTAAAGAGAGTAATCCCGGCGTTGTGGGTAGGGCCCACGATTTACGCAAATGGGCAGCCTCTTTGCGTTTCCTTAAGAATTTTTCTGTGGAAGATATTACGTCCACACATTTGTGGGCCTCTAATCATACGTTTTTGACTCGATACCTGTCAGTAGCTCTAGACAAACCTTCCTTGCCATGTATAGCTTTAAGGCAGAGGGTCTAGGTGGCCCTTAAG
The DNA here is from genome assembly GCA_037953745.1 of Lithodes maja. Taxonomy (NCBI): domain Eukaryota; kingdom Metazoa; phylum Arthropoda; class Malacostraca; order Decapoda; family Lithodidae; genus Lithodes; species Lithodes maja. The sequence goes on along the minus strand of JBAKBP010020872.1, from coordinate 27,394 downwards.
TCACTTTTGTTTAATTTCAAGGAAAAGGGGGGGGGGGGGTGCAGTCAGTGTAACATAGGACACCCTAGACCCTGCCGGAGTATAAGAGCTGTGATACTAGTTATGAGTAGTGTGATATGAAAATTTCTCTGTACTATTCAGTGCAGGAAATTGTGCTAGTACAATGGTAGTACAAACAACAGTGTTGTTATAGTAGTTTTAGCTGTGAAAGCAATTTAATTTTAAGCATTGAATATATTTTGCAATATGTATCCACTAGTATTATGGGGTTATATGTGCACATGTAAACTTATAAGTTTTTATTTTTCACCACTTATGTTGAGTGGGGTGCCTTTTTAACTTACAGATCTGTTCGCAGAGTCTCAAGAGTTAACCCTTTTTATCAAGCAGGCTTCTTTGAAGCACGCTCCTGCTTGAACCCCTTTTTTGTATTTATGTGCTACGCCAATAAATACATATTTTTTCGAAGTAAGAATACTATGTGGTTGCGTGATTATCTGCTTTTACTAGAGTTATGATATGATTACGAATGTCCCCCTCCAGTCTTAGATATCAGGCATGTTCGTCAATGATGGAGGAGCCACTAATAAATTATAGGTTTGACTCCTGTAAGGAGATGAAGAAAACCTAATATTTAGTAGTGGCCCCGTAATCATTGACGACTGGGGCCCTCCCGACCATCCCCTTCCCATTCATTGATGTATTAAGGATTTTGGTTTACTTGATATGTCAGTGAAGGAGGAATGACGCCCGAGTCAGCGTCTGGTCAAAGATCCACACAAGTATATCCACGATATTATGGAAAGCTTATTGAATAGTTATTCTTATTTTCTTTTTGTTTTTATTTTTTACGAAGTTTTTTCGTAGTGAGAACCCAATTCATAATGACTGAAGCCATGAGTGAGGTTGCGTGCACTCATGATGAAGGCTCCTCAAATTTGTTATGCTCTGCGCGGTAGATTCAAACTACGGCGGATTAGTGTTTGAAGAGGGTGCCTTATGTAATAGGCATGTTCGTCAATGATTACGGGGCCACTACTAAATATTAGGTTTTCTTTATCTCCTTACAGGAGTCAAACCTATAATGGTTACCTTCCGAGAGAAGATTGCGGATGAATTGAATGCAGCTCACCGCAAGATCGATGCCCTGACTACGAAGCTTGAATCCCTTCAAGAATTTGCCACACTCAACGTAGGAGTGCCCTCGGCCCAAGAAACCACTACGATGTCAACTGCCATTACAGTGCATACAGTACCGATACCGGTACCCACACCAGCAGCTATCTTAGATGTTGCAGAAAATAATAATGACTCTACTCTCACTCCCCCCCAGGACAATTTTCAGTTAGTGAGAAACAATGTGCATCCCAGTACCAGTACCAGGAAGGTCATCCCGACAACATGCCAAAACCGCTTCAAAATTCTGGCTATTGACGAGGAAGAGGAAACGGAAGAAGTTCGGTTTGTGGGCGACTCCATGGTCCGTGGCCAACTAACCGAGTTCTGCGCCAGGGCACCCAGGACCAGAAAGCGATTCTGTATCCCAGGTGGCGGCGTGGACGATATTGTTGCGGCTGTGGAAGAGGTTTCCAGGCTCGCCCCCGCAAGCACTACGTACGTCATCCACGTTGGATCTAACGATGTCCAACGGACGCGGTCAGAGGAACTACTTTACAAGTACCGGCGGCTGATCAGGTCCTTCAAGGAAAAATCTAATAGAATCTTAATTTCAGGAATTGTTTCCCAGATTGATGTAGAAAACCGATTCTACAACATACAAATCGCTGACTAGCCAAACTCTGCAGGGAGGAGGACATCGGCTTTGTCGACACGTGGGATCATTTTTACTATGATAAATCTTTGTTTTCAGGAGATGGTGTACATCTCAATGAAGTAGGAGCTGCACGTCTTGGTCGTCTGCTGAACGATGCAGTCAAGGATTTCCATTAAAAAATCGGGGTCAACCAGACCCCAGACAGGGTAGTGTAAGTCAAATATGAACTGAAAATTCAGACAATGCACAATCGGTAACATCCAACTCTAATACTCTTAAGGTGTTTTATGCAAATGCTCGTAGCATACGCAATAAATTTTCAGATCTAGAGGAAATCGTGTTTACAGAACATTATGATATAATCGGCATTACAGAATCTTGGTTAAATACGGAAGACAGAGACTTTTTAGCCGAATATACGCTTCCTGGTTATACAATGTTTGAGAAAAGTCGGATCAATAGAAATGGAGGAGGAGTTCTATTTTTTATAAAGGAAAGTCTTAATCCCGTCTTAATGTCAACACCTCAAATTGCGAATATAGACATATCTTACGTACTATTAAATAATAAACGAGGAACTAAAATAACACTAGCTTTATTATACAGACCCCCATCTCAATCAGTGCAAACTGACAGTGAAATTTATGAACAAATTGCAGAAATAACTAACATACAAGATACCGTAATTCTTGGCGATTTCAACTTACCCGTGACTAAATGGGGCGATATTCTTACTTCACACTCTGGACACGACCTCTATGCTAACTTGCAAGAGAGTTCACTTTTTCAATTTGTACAATCTCCGACCCGTGGTAATAATGTGCTTGACCTTGTACTCACAACAAAAGAAGAATTAATAGAGAATTTGAATGTTGGTGATGAATTCAGTAACAGCGACCATCGTACAATAACTTTCACTTTAAAGTTTACTAGTAACAAATCAAATAGCAGCAAGGAGAAAGTCCCTAATTTCAAGAAAGCAAATTTTCATAAACTTAAATCAAAGCTTAAAGAAACTGACTGGAGCTTTCTGACTAACAATAACGACATAAATACATCTTGGGAGTGTTTCACAACCACTTACCTTAAGGCAGTGCAAGACTGCATACCATCGAAAATACGGCGTCCAGGCCATAATGATAAGCCCAAATGGTGGAATAAAGATATTTCAGACTGTCTGCTTGCTAAAAATTTTGCTAATGATAGATTAAAATCCTCACAAAATGACGAAGAACGGGTGAAATTTGTAGAGCTACGACGCAAAGCCAAAAAGTTAATTAAGCAAAGTAAAAAGACCCTGGAGTTACATGTTGCGAATCAAAGTAAAACAAACCGGAAAGAATTCTATAGTTATATCAGAAAGAAAAAAGTAGTTACTTCAACTGTTGGACCGTTAGTTGATGAAAATGGAGAATACACCAAAGACGAAGTACAAATGAGTAATGCCCTCAATACCTTCTTTGCATCAGTTTTTACAACCGAAGACCTCAGTGATATCCCTACACCATCGCCGATTCAGATTGATAATTCAGATGTTCTAAGCAATATCACCGTTACAGAGAGAGAAGTATTGAATTGTTTAGATAAACTCAAGGTAAATAAAACGCCTGGACCTGATACAATCTCGCCTAGAGTTCTAAAGGAAGCTAAGGATGAGCTCTCCAAACCACTGACATTGCTATTCAATGAATCCTTGCAGTCTGGGACTATGCCTGATCAGTGGAAGCTAGCCAACGTAACACCAATATTCAAAAAAGGCAGCAAATCCCTACCCAGTAACTATCGTCCAATTAGCTTAACCTCAATTGTATGTAAAATGTTAGAAACGGTCATAAGAGACAGACTCGTAAATCACTTAGAGGCAAATAACTTACTTAAAGATACTCAACACGGCTTTCGTAAAAAACGTTCCTGTTTAACAAACCTCTTAGACTTCTTCCACGATATCCTTAACCTCTACGATGAGAGTAAAGCTGTAGATATTATATACCTTGATTTTCAAAAGGCCTTTGACAAAGTTCCCCACAAACGTTTACTGCTAAAACTAAAAGCGCATGGAATACAAGACGATGTGTTGAAATGGATAGAAAATTGGCTCAGTGACAGAAAGCAAAGAGTAGTCATAAACGGTAAGGCATCTAAATGGACCAATGTAAGTAGCGGGGTACCCCAGGGATCGGTACTAGGACCAATTCTCTTTCTAATTTACATCAACGACATAGATGAGGGTCTCACCTGTACAATCTCAAAATTTGCTGACGATACAAAAATTGCAAATAGCGTACTCTCAAAAGAACAAGTTGACGATATGCAACACAATCTAGATAAATTGTCATGTTGGGCCCAAATTTGGCAAATGAGTTTCAATGCGGATAAATGTAAAGTACTACATATCGGATACCTAAATGAGAAAGCAAACTATTCGATGAATGGCACTCAGCTTAAGAATGTAAACAGAGAAACCGATCTGGGAGTAACAATATCGAGTAACCTAAAACTGAGTCAACAATGTTCAGAAGTTGTTAAGAAGGCAAACAAAATAATTGGCTTTATAGGCAGGTCATTTGAGCATAAATCCAAATAAGTTATCCTAACCCTTTACAATTCCTTAGTCCGCCCTCTTCTGGAATACTGCGTTCAATCCTGGTGCCCTTATTACCAAAAAGATATAAACAAGCTAGAACGAGTTCAACGTAGAGTTACCAAAATGATACCTAGCCTAAAGAACAAACCATACGAAGAGCGTCTTAGAGAATTAAATCTATTTCCTTTAACCCAGCGCAGATTAAGAGGTGACTTAATTCAAGTATTCAAAATCATCAAAGGCATCGACAATATGAACTGTAGTAAGTACTTCACTATCGACCAATCTAATTACACGCGGGGAAACGGTTGCAAAATTATTGGTAAATCTTTTAACTCACACGAATCTAAGAATTTCTTCTTCAATCGAGTTGTCAACTTGTGGAATGGACTTCCCCGAGACGTTATAGACTGCAGCACCGTTGATTCATTTAAACTCCGCTTAGACAAATATCTCGCATCAAACCCGCGACTGACTGCGTTTGTAAATGAATAACTTTATTTTATCCCCCCCTCAGTTACTAACCCATCTGTCCCCTACTAACTTCCTAATCCTGCCACGGACATTAGTTCTAGGGCAGTAGTTCCCTTTCCAATATTCCCTTACCCACTCAAAACCACTGTTTGGACACTTGATCCTCAGTGTTTTGGAGGACAAGCAGCCTAGAAGGGTCACTAGACCTGTTGTTGCTTGATTTCCTTTGTACTCCCTTTGTACTGGTAACAATTTGGAACAGTTCAAATTTCGAAAGGACCTTGATATCTGGGTTTTAATTTGGACGGCACGGGCAGTTGAGCAACCATCACGAGGTCACCAATGTGATGAGGACTTACTTTGGCGGTTTCGTCAGGTTTTAGGTCATGCAGATATTGGAGTTGTCGCAGTCGATTTTTCAAATGAACCAGGGACTGGTCAAAAGTAGATGAGGGCTCATAGGGGACAGCTAGATGGAGTAATGGGAGCAGCAGGGGGGGGCACTCCAAAAATGCGTTCATAGGGTGAGATCCCGTCTTTCCGGGGGCAAGTGTTAATTCCCCACTGAACGATTTTTACCTGGCTGGGCCAATCCTTAGTATTTATCTGTTGCAATCTTGTCCGGACATGGTTTGCAATCATGCGGTGGCTTCGTTCACAGATGGAATTCCCTTGAGGCCAGTATGGGGAGGAGTGGCTGAGCTTATACCCACACATTTGAGATAGTTGGGACCAGATGTGGTTTGTAAATTCTGGGGCGTTGTCTGAATGTATGGCTTCTGGCAAACCGAAGTATGGGAACACATGTTGGATCATGGCTTCTGCTACTGCTAGTGCGGAATGCTCTTTAGCGGGGCAGGCGATCACATGTTTTGAGTATGTGTCCACGAAAGTAATTATATATTTGAAATCTTGACTTCCTTCCAATGCACCCATTACATCAACGGCTAAAAGTTGCTAAGCTTTAGTTGCCACTAACTTTCCGGAAAGTCCTGGGGTACGGGTCCTGTCTTTGCCTAGGGCACAGGCGCGACAGGCTTCGGTGATCCGTTTGGCAGTGATGTAGGGGGAAGGGGTCCAATACACATGTTGAGAGGTGGCGGTCAGCTTTTGTTGGGCCAAATAGATGCCATTATGCATATGGATGGATTGCATGGTGGCTAGGGCTGTGGCGGGGGTAATTACAATTTTTCCTTCGGGTGTGAACAGGTTATCTCCTTGTCTAGTGAGTTGGAGAGAACATGGTTCGGGGCATCCAGTCAGGTTTATCTTGTCGTTGGAATAGTTTGAGTAGTTCTTGTTGCTCTTGATCCGAGGAATCTTGATGGTGGACAGCTAAAATGGGGTGAACATCAAGGGGGGTAGGGGGTGTCTCTGGTGTGGAAACAGTGGGTAGTCGGGACAGTGCGTCAGCATTGGTGTGGAGTTTCCCAGGTCTGTAGGCTATTTCAAAGTCGAATTCTTCTAAACTTTCTCTCCATCTGACAGTTAAAGCAATCTCGGTGTCGGACTTCCTCACCATTGTAGGTCGTGGTGGTCGGTGATGATGATGACTTTTACCCTGGCTAAATAGGCCTTAAAATGCTGCAGGGCCCAGATGATACCCAGGCATTCTCTCTTGGTCACAGGATAATTCACTTCTGCTGGGTTTAGGGTTCGGCTGGCACAGGCTATTATGTGTTCTCGGCCCTCTCGTGTTTGTCCTAACACGGCACCTATTCCAGTTTGGGTGACATCTGTGTATAGTCGGAAAGGTTGGGTGTAGTCGGGGAAACAGACGACAGGTGATGCAATCAACAATTCCTTCAGGGTATTGAAGGCCTGTAGGCGATGCAGCATCCACAGGAATGGTTCATCTTTCTTGGTCAGATCATGAAGAGGCTTAGCAATGGTGGCAATATTTTTTACAAACCTTTTATAGTATGAGGCTAGTCCGAGAAATTCTCGGACTCCTTTGATATTAGAGGGGGGGGGGGGAAATTTTCCAATGGCATTTAGTTTGTGCGGATCTGGTGCAATTCCTTTGTCAGATACGATGTGGCCTAGGAACTGTACTTCAGTCTTGGCCAACGTACATTTTGAGGGTTTCAGATTTAAGTTGACTTCTCGGATTCTTTGGAAGACTTGTTGGAGGCGTTGTAGGTGTTCAGCCCAGGTTTTTCTAAACACGATGATGCCATCTAAGTAAGCCAGGCAGGTTTCCGAGGTCAATCCTTGCAACACGGATTCCATCAACCTAGAGAATGTGGCAGGGCCATTGCATAAACCGAAAGGCAATACGGTGAATTCATATAGGCGGCCTTGGCTGGTGGCGAACGCCGTCTTCTGTTGATGTTCAGGAAGGACTGGCACTTGCCAATACCCTGCTTGCAAATCTAGGGTAGTGAACCATTTAGCTCCAAGTAAGGAGTCTAGGGAATCATCAATCCGGAGGAGGGGAGTGGCATCTTTGATCGTGACATCATTGAGTCTGCGATAATCTATACAGAATCTGGTGGTCCCATCTTTCTTCAGTACAAGTACTACTGGGGACGACCATGGGCTTGTCGAGGGGCGGACCACTCCTGTGGCCAACATGTCTTGTACTTGGGGCTCTTCTTCTTGTCTTTGAATGGGATTTTTTCTTCTGATGGGTTGCTTGACCAACTGTATGAATAGGATGATGGAGTACGTTGGTTTTTCCCACATCTCGATTTGAAGTGGGGAAGATGTTTTGGTAGGTGGTTAATAGATTCTTTAGGTCGGCTTGTTGTTGGGGGGTTAAATGGGAAGGAATAGAGGGTAGGGGTAAAGGAGTATTAGAGGGAGTATCAGCTGGAATGGATAGTTCTTCTGCATAAGGCTCTAGTTCTCCAATGGTTAAACCTTTTGGTAGGGTAATGGGCTGGTCTGATATATTGGCGATTTTGATGCAATTTAATCGGTTAGAAATTATACTAGGAGCGGTTAGGCAGTCCCTATCAAAGGGGCTTTGGAGGTGAGGGGTCATGATGGCATCCCCAGGCAAGGTGGGTACAATGGGGATCCACTTTTCATGATGAGGGGGGAGTGTCACGAGTTTGGCAGTGACTGCTTGAGTGATGGGCAAGATGCAAGGGGGAGGAATCGGAGTTTGAGAGGAAGGAACAGGATTGGGGGGTGTTAAGGTAGGAATGGGCTGGATTAAGGGTAAAGTTTTGGTTGAAAGAGGGCACAGGCGGGGGTATCTCTAGTCTGGGTTTTTGGCTGGGTGCCTTGATTAGAGGCACTATTTTTTTTTTTTTTTTTTTGGTTTGCTTGGGGCGGCAAGAACGTCAGTGTTCTCCCACAATCGAGGGAAGCACTTAGCTTTGTGAGTAAATCGAGACCCAAATATCCATCGTATAGGGTCTCTTTGGGGTCATAAACCACGAAAGAGTGGTTTGTTCCGTGATTAGGAGCAAGGGTATTTACATACAGGGGAAGTGTTTGTCCAAAATTCTTTATAACTTTGGCATCGGCACTTACTAATACAATTGAGGAAGGTTGGATAGTGCCTAAGGCTGTCTTGTGCTGCTTAAAGAAAGGAGCGAAAAGGCATGATAGGGATGCTCCCGTGTCGATCAGAAGGCGGACCTTCACCCCATTCAGAGTGAGTTTCCTGTAGATGGGCAGTTTTTCCGAGTCTGCCTCCTCATGAGCCCCCGCCATTTTGAGGGTTATTTGAGTAACGGGGGCGGTCTGAAAATCCAGGTCTTGTGGTGCCTCCATTTCTGACTCTGGTTCCTCTCCATTATCTTCTTCAGATCCTTCATCAAATCCGGCCGTGCCGTCCTCCGTAATGGTGGCGATCCGCCTTGGTTTAATCCAGGGAATCTGGGCCCACCAACTGGGTGATCTGGTTCTTCTTCTCGTCAGTTCGGTAAAAGATCTCCATAATGACGTCAGCAGACACTGGTTGTTGCACGGTTTCCAGTCGGCTGGGCGAATCCTGGCCCATTTCTCGGCCTTATCACTGGCTCGGGTGGCCATAGGACTATGGGCAGGTACGGTGGACGGGTGTGTGGTGGCTTTCTGTATGGCGGCTACCAAGTCTTGACCCCGGGTTTGCCTCAGGGTCCCAATCCGCCTTACGACCAGCATGTCTGTGTCGTAATTAGTGGGTTCAACAATGGAGAAATGGTCCGCCACCGCCAAAGGTAGAATCCTCAGCAAGGCCCTGAGAATAATCTTCTTTCTTTGGGCGGGAGTTTCCTCTGTGAACGCGGTGACAGTGAGCTGTGTCAATTCACTGATCATGTCGTCCAAATTCCCATTGTATTTGACTTGGTGAAAATGCCTGTCCGAGATTATTTGGCCTAGGACAGGGTTAATGGCGGCTTTTACATAGTTTTCAAATGGTGCCCAGGTTAAACCAGGCATTTGTTCCCACACATACCCTGATACCTTCCCTGCATATTTACCTAACTTCACTAATACTGTGTAAATCTTGGAAGAGTCTTGGTCCTGGAAGATCAGATCCAGGACGGGTTTGACCATTTCCATGTAAATTCCTATGTCATTTTCCTCGGGCTTAAATGCCGGGATATCAAGTGACTTGGCTGCCATGGTGATTGGGTAAGTTGAGAGTGCAAGTAAGAACCAAATTATGCAAGCTGAGATGCTGTATCGAGACACCGCTGCCACCAGTGAAATGTCGGGTTGGTATTTCAACTCGACTTGGTATAATCTCGATAACAATCTTTTAACCCTCTCACGTTCTTGACGCAATTTTGAGCCTATTAGGGATACTTTAAAACCTTTGTTACCATCAGGGGTATTTAGAAACCTTTAGTTTAGTTACTTTAACCTCTGCAGTTGTCTTTGAGTTAGCTGTGGGCAGAAAACTAATTTTGGGGAGGTAATTATAAGAGTGAGAGAACTCTATTTCTTATTGCTAATCTGGCAACCTCTGCGTCATATGGTCGTGAGATGGTTAATAAGAGATCTTAAGATAGAATATGCTCGACAGGGTCACGTCTACCTTTATATATCTTGCATCAACTCTTTATCCCAAGGCAGCATTCACACAATAAGAACACAATATTACTTCACACTTAGTTTATTCAAATGGCATAGAATCATGAAATCAATTATATTGCTCTGTCTTGTAGGGCAGACAATAACAGATAAACAAGTGACATATCAAATGTAGAATGGTCTATAATGATTACTAAATTATATTTGGTCACGTTACATACACACACAGTATCAGTAATATAAATATGCAGTAATAAAGATGTTACACATGTACATGGATAATCAGTAAGATGATAATACGTATGCGAGCGTAGCGTCTAACGTGAAGATAATTTCTGGTACAGAGCGAATTGACTTGAGAAAGCGTTCACGGGCGCGGGTCGGTGAGCGTTTATCAAGGGGATTAACGGGGGGGGTCACACAGGTAAGATAAATAAAAGTAGTACGTTCAACCCTAGGTCAGAGGGACTGCTTTGGTATCAATTTACAATTCTATTTAGTGTGAGTATAAGGTACTAGTGAACGTTAAAGATATACTAAGGAGCTTATCGGCAAAGTAGTTTAATTTGAAACTAACTTATCTAACCGGTTTTTGTGAAAGACTCAACACACGGATACGAAAAATCGATTTAGACCGGGTATGAGATCGATACACACATGTATAGAATTAAAATTAAAATTTAGATCAATGAATCACTATAACAGGGTTTTGGAATGAACGCAAGTTAATATAAAATGAGAAAAATACACTCAATTAAAATGCGACTGGAAATCACACTAAATTAGAATTTGAATGAACTCAGAGTAAAAAGGGGCATACACGGTGAAGTTGTACTGGGTTAAAATACTACGATAATAGTATTAAAGGAAATTTGAATACATTAACAAATCCCTATCTGGCAATACGTGGATCAAAGATATGACGTAACGCAAATTACATAAACATACGATGTAATTAAATATTTGCTGTTAGAATAGTAAAGTAAATGTAGAAACGGTCCCTACAATAATATAGAGACACGATTATAAAACAACTTGAATAAGAGTTACCGGTACTATAAATGTGTGAAAATAATTATTAATAACCCGCACACGTAGATTAGATTAATTCACAAGCACTGGTATAAACTAGATAGCTCGAATAATATAATTAAGGTTAACTCAACGGGGGGTTCTTGACTTTTCGGTAAGGAAAGATAGATAGATTAAAATTTGGGCATAGGTCCTAGGTAAATGGTAGTAAATTAGGGAATAACTTCACGGTATACGCTTTCGCCTCAACTTGAATACACAAAAGAATAAATAACATATACAGTATACTGTAGGTGACATCTGGGAGTATTCCGTCTTGAGCCTGGATCGAGATAAGTTTATATAACGGGTGTACATTTGATAATTATAAATAACACCACAGGAAATATACTTCAAAGGGTACACGGAGGAATATCTGGCACTATGAATTCACTTGCACAGATCAAGATTTATGGGAGGACAAATGACTATGTAACATGTACACAGATCGATAATTGAACAATTTAATGGCACAGATCTTGGCACAGATCAACTTATTAACCCGTGGAGCCCCGGCTAGTTTTGTAATGTTTGTTCACCAGAACCCGGCCGGTTTTCAAAAAATGGTTTTATTCCAGAAACAATAGCGAATGGGTTAGGAATGAAGGAAAAACCACGAAAAACCGCTCAAAAAGCTTAAAAAATGGTCCTACAGAGCCCCCGAAAACGTATTTTACAAGAGTAAAAAATTGAAGGCAATTACCCCCAAAAAACAGGTTATTGCGCGCTTATGCGCACGCACGTGCACTTTGAGAGTTTTCAACCATCGGCACGGTTGCGTGGGATACGTACACAGTTCCCATACAAATCTGAGCCCTCTCGAGTGGCTACACCTGAGGTTACGGTCGGAGCAATTAGGGTGACTCGTCAGACACGTCGCTGGGGCTGTGCGTTACATACATCGCCGACACGTCAGACGCGTCGCTGGTGCTGGACGGGTTAACACTTCCGGAATACTTGCATAAATTACCTTACCTTCAACAATAGCCACAAATTGAGATACGCAGAAACACTTGGGGTAGCGTGGGGGAGGAGAAGGGCCAAGTACGAGGGTCGGGGCGTCGTAGAGGTCCGGGAACGGCGGCTGGACGTAAGGGGGCCACTTCGTCAGGAGTCCAAGGGGCAGGGCCTGACGTCAGGGGACCACTTCGGCAGGGCTGGATGTCAGGGGACCACTTCGACAGGAGTCCAAGGGGCAGGGGCTGGACGTCAGGGGACCACTTCGTCAGGAGTCCAAGGGCAGGGTGGCAGTGGACAGCAGGCTCCTTCTCTTCTCAGGTGGGGGGGGGGGGGGGGGGGGGGGAACAACTCTCGGACAGGATTGTCCAGAACAGAGTGTTAGTAGGTGGGGGTATACTCCCGGAAAATATTATCCAGACAGAGTAAGCCTACTGAGGGTGAACTAACTTCCTGTAGTTTCAGTCAGTCTATATTTGGGTTATTTCTCTTGGTCAGGTTGCATGATCTCGCATGAATAGGGGCATAGTAAATACGTAAACATTGGCTATGTTGAGGTTAATAATTACATGAAAAATATATTATGGTACTTAATGACATCGCACTGAGGTGCTCGTCTTTTCGACCTCTGTTTCTTACTTATACCATCAAGCCTGATGATGTAATTTGTGACTTTCTGTTCACTAATTGTTTTGGCTATTTGGATTGTTTATGTAATGATTTTCTTCCGTGGCGCTTCCTATCACCATTTCACTTTCCTTCTCGTCTGGCAGCTTCTTGAGGATGGAAGGCCCAATGATTAAAATACTCCCAGGGCTCTTTATGCTTAGATTGCATAAACACTTTTTCATTATAGTATTCGGGGGAAAGTTCTGCCTTGGCTGTTTGAGCCCCGCACTGTGATTGGTGTGGCCGTGTGAGGTGATGATTGGTGGGGCTTAACCTACCTTTTGGGGGTAACTCACCTGTTCGCCCGGGAATTAGAGAATGGGTCCAGGGGTCAGATTTCCCGTTCTTGTGTTTCCCGTTCTCTGGAGAATGGGAAATGAATCTTTTTCTAAATCCTTTCCTTCTGCTATCCCTGGACTCCCTGACGGTGGCTACTCTGCGTAGTTGTCCTTTATGCTCCGTTATTTCTGTTATATATATATATATATATATATATATATATATATATATATATATATATATATATATATATATCATATATTTTTTTTTTTTTTTTTTTTTTTCTATGTGATTGAGGGAGGCAAAAGGCATAACTGCCTATAGCGAGTGCCTCCCCCATAGTTGAAAGAGTGACAGGGCCAAAATCAAGGGACGTTTGAGCCAAAATGCCTGGACACACGGAGTTTGAAGCAATTTAAGTCATAGGAAGAGGGAAAGACTGATTCTGGGAGAGAGTTCCAGAGCTCAGATGTTGAGTAGAAGAAAGTTTGAGAGTAACGTTTCACTCTTGGGTTGGAGAGTTGCACAGAGTAGGGGTGGGATTGAGTTGCAAGACGGGTACCACGTGCCCTACGTAAAGGAGGTGGTATGCACTGGGATAGCTCTGAGGAACACTGATTATTATAGTAGCGATAGAATAGCGAGAGAGATGCAACATTGCGGCGGAGACAGAGAGATTGCAGAGAGTTGGTGAGTGGACGGGAGTTAATGATACGAAAGGCCTTCCTTTCAACTTTGTCTAGGAGAGCGGTGTGAGAGGAACCTCCCCACACATGTGAACAATACTCAATACAAGGGCGCACTATGCCCCTGTACAGAGCAAGAAGCTGTGCAGGGGAAAAGAACCCCCTAAGGCGGTTGAGCACACCCAGCTTCTGGGAGGCTGCCTTAGCAAGACTGGTAATATGGTCCTTCCAAATGAGAGCAGAAGAAAAAGAGACACCAAGAATATTGAGAGAAGATGAAGGGTTGATTTTTGTATTGTTGAAGAATAAGGGATAGTCCGCTGGGAGATCCTGACGGGTAGATAGATGGAGAAATTGGGTTTTGGAAGCATTAAAGTTAACAAGGTTTTCTCTGCCCCAATTGGAAATAGTATTTAGATCAGAATTTAAGAGTTCTATGGCTTTATTACGTTTGTCGTTGAGGGATTGCTGGCTGGGGCGTTCTGAAAAACTAATGGAGTAGTGTAAGGTTGAGTCGTCTGCGTATGAATGGATGGGAATTAAGGTACAGTTAAGGAGATCATTTATAAAAATTAGAAAGAGAATAGGAGATAGGACAGAGCCCTGAGGAACACCGGAGTTTATAGGGTGAGGAAGTGAACAATGGCCGTCCACAACCGCAGCTATGGAACGGCCGGAAAGGAAATTAGAGACAAAGGCACAGATGGAGGGATAGAAACCGAAGGAGGGTAGTTTAGAAATTAAAGATTTATGCCAGACTCTATCGAAGGCTTTCGATATGTCTAGTGCAATAGAAAAAGTCTCACCGAAGTCCCGAAAGGAGGATGACCAAGAGTTAGTAAGATATGAAAGAAGATCACCAGTAGAGCGACCCTTAAGGAAGCCATACTGGCGATCTGAGAGCAGATTATGAGAAGAGAAATGCTTAAGAAATTTGGAAGCAAGAATAGTTTCAAAAACTTTAGAAAGACAAGAGATAAGAGCAATTGGACGATAGTTGGAGGGTTGAGAGCGGTCACCCTTCTTTGGGACAGGTTGAATGTGAGCAAACTTCCAGCATGAAGGGAAGACGTTAGAGGATAGACAGAGACGAAAGAGTTTGCCTAGGCAGGGAGTCAGCACGGAAGCACAGTTTTTGAGAACAACAGGAGGAACACTGTCCGGACCGTACGCCTTATTAGTGTTAAGCCCAGAGAGGGTAGAAAGTACATCTTTAGAAGAGATTAGGATATTAGGCATAAGTAAGAGAGAGGAGGGCGGAGAGGGAGGAATAGCACCGGAATCATCCAAGGTGGAGTTTCTAGCAAAAGTTTGAGCGAAGAGTTTAGCTTTGTCAGAGGAAGAAGTGATGGTTGTGCCATCAGAGTGGGAAAGGGGAGGGAAAGACGAGGAAGAGAAATTGTTGGAGAGGTTTTTGGCTAGATGCCAGAAAGCTTGGGAAGAGCTAGAGTTGGATAGTTCAGTGCATTTATTATTGATGAAAGAGTGTTTGGCAAGTCGAAGAACAGATTTGGCTTGATTCCGGGCAGAAACATATGAAGAATGAGAGTCTTGAGTTTTAAGGCGTCGGTACCGTTTGAATGCTTCCTCCTTATTGCGGACAGCAGTAGAACAGGCGTGAGTAAACCAAGATTTTTTAGCATTAGTCTGAGAGAAAGAGAATGGAATGTATGCTTCCATGCCCGATAGGATTACCTCGGTAATGCGTTCAGCACTCTCCGAGGGTCCTCGGCCATGGAAGCAGAAATCATTCCATGGGAAATCAAAGAAGTACTGCCGAAGAGCCTCCCAGTCGGCAGCGCCAAAGTGCCACAAGCGCCGCCGGCTAGGAGGATCGGGTGGCTGTACTGGAGAGATAGGACAGGTGACAGAGATAAGTTTATGGTCGGAGGAGCCCAAAGGAGAGAAAAGATCGACAGTATAAGAAGAAGGGTTAGAAGTTAGAAACAGGTCAAGAATGTTGGGCCGATCTCCGATGCGATCCGGGATACGGGTGGGTTGCTGAACTAACTGCTCTAGGTCATTTAGGATAGAAAAGACGTAGGCTTGTTCACCAGGTGGATCAGTAGTGTGAGAGGAGAGCCATTGGCGGTGGTGAACGTTGAAATCTCCTAAGATGGAGATTTCTGAGAAAGGAGAAATGGATAGAATGTGTTCCACTGTAGAGTTTAGATAGTCAAAGAATTTAGGAAAGTTGGTAGAGTTAGGGGAAAGATAGACAGCACAGAAATATTTAGTAAGAGAATGACAGGAAAGTTTGAGCCATAAAGTTGAGAATTCAGAGGAGTCGAAATCGGGAACACGAGAGCAAGTGAGTTTGTTGTGCACATATGCACAACATCCGCCATTGGCTTTGAAACTAGGATAGAGAAAGTAGGAGGATACAGAAAAGGGGTTGCTGGATGTTGCTACAGACACCTGGGTTTCGGTGAGGAAGAGAAGATCAGGTTTGTAGGAGGAGAGATGGTGCTCAACAGAGTGAAAGTTAGAGGAAAGTCCGCGAATGTTGCAGAAATTAATAGAAAGAGTAACAGGCCGAGGTCCAGGTAATTGTGTGGGGTCGTCAGGGGATGGTCGGTCGGGTGAGGGGGCATTTATGGTCCCCCCCCCTGGGGACTCCGAGGCTAGGCTAAAATTCATCATTGTGTTTTTTTAATTTTGGTGTGGAGGAATGAAGTGTGGTGTGCATGTTTAGTGTAGTGAAGTGGATAGGAGGAGGAGGTGTTTGTGAGAGCTAGCTGGATTGCTCTCAGTGTAAATGAGGCACAAAGAAAATCAGTAAGAGAGGCCAAGCAAATGAAACAGGAGTTCCAGCGACTCTTTATCACATGCCTATAACCTCACCTGGGTCTAGCCCTGATCGATTGGTGCCTACAATCTCCCCACTTCAATAGTTATATATAGTTATATATTGTATATATATATATATATATATATATATATATATATATATATATATATATATATACTGTATATATATATATATCACAAATACATGTGAGCTACTAATTGTTAAATACTCCCAGCCGGAATCAACAACCGACAGTCAGGTCGAGTGTCCATGCCTTAATCCACTACACCATGGTGTGACAAAGATACTTAACCTTTTCCTATTCATATTAAAGAGAAGGGAAATCCTACATGGAGAATGTATTTCAATTCAAGACAAGGAGTAGGTTCTCTATTGCTCGCCAGGAAGAAATCAACACCTACATGGAAATTTATCTAGAAGGAGGATATTAGGAATGTGTGTTTAAGCTTGATGGAGGTCTAGTGAGGAAACTCGGAAATAAATAAATAAATATATAAGTAGAATAAATATTAAAACCTACCCCCTATTGTGAAATAAGATACGAGTCCCACTTGAGCCAGTGCAATGTGTTCGCCTATCAGCAACAATATGATGCCATTTCTCCCGAGGTGTTGGAGGAATGATGCGGGGTGTGAGAGAGGAGGCCCCGGGGAATGCTGTGTGTGTGTGTGTGTGTGTGAGTGTGAGAGTGATATTGTAAAAATATGAGTTACATATAGTTACATAAATACACAGACTACACAGACCTTGCGGTCCCTACTAAGTAGTCCGGACTTAATGCTAAAATAAAATTTGCCACAAAGTGGAAGGCAAGGATAGCAAAGCAGAAGGCTCTCTCCCCACCCACCTCTCCCTCCGACCGTTGGTTGGCATGAAATTTAGTTGGGGAACAAGTTCCCTAGCAGAATGAGAGAGCTACATAGAGTTACATAGATACACAGACTACACAGACCTTGCGGTCCCTACTAGGTAGTCCGGACTTAATGCTAAAATACAATTTGCTACAAGTGGAAGGCAAGGATAGCAAAGAAGAAGGCTCTCTCCCCACCCACCTCACCCTCCGACCGTTGGTCCCCCAGCAGAATGAGAAAAACTTCTACTGGGAAATTTATAGTAAAGAATGAAGATGCGAAATATTACATACTATTGATGCTTAACCTATGTTTTTTTATACCTATATTATTCCCACCTCCTCAAAATGAATGTCTAGACTTCTTTTGAATGTGTCAATTGTCTTGCATTGTACCACTTTCTCAGGCAATTTGTTCCACTCGATGACCACACTGTAGGTAAAGAAGTGCTTTGTGACATCGAGGTTCGACCTCCTGGTTTTTAATTTCATTCCCCGAGTTAATGAACTATTATCTATTTTGAACAGTGAATCTACATCAATTTTGTCAAATCCCTTTAGTATCTTGAAACACTCGGTTTATTGACCTCGCAATCTTCTTTGCTTAAGTGAATACATTTTTTTTTTTTTTCAGTCTTTCATGATAAGATTTATTTTTTAGTGACGGAATAAACTTTGTCGCTCTACGCTGCACCGACTGACTCGAGTTTCTCAATGTCCTTGCTCAGATAAGGAGACCAAAATTGCACGCCATATTCAAGATGGGGCCTCACTATGCTTTTAAATAAAGGTACTGTAATGTTTTAATTTTTATAAGTTAAATTTCTCTTAATATATCCCAATGCTCGATTGGCCTTATTCGCAGCTGCTGCACATTGATCTGAGGTCTTTAGGTTTTCAGATATAAGAACCCCCAGGTCTTTAACTAATGCACTTGTTTTGATTGGCTGGCCTTTCATCTTGTATTCATATTTTTTGTGTTTACAACCTAATTGCAAGACCTGGCATTTGTCAACATTGAATGGTATCTGCCATTTTTCCGACCACTCTACTATTTTATTTAATTATTATGTTCTCTCCACCAACCAACTTTACTCCTAAACTCGATTAATGAAATTAACAAACACATGTGGCAGTCCGGGGATTCAAATCTAGGATGCTCACACCGAAAATCAACACACTTATGCATTGCACCAAGAAGACAGTTTATTTCTGTCTTCTTCGGTTAATACTGATTTTCCTATCTTTGTGTCATCAGCAAACTTTGAGATAGTATTATTTAGTTCAACATCGATGTCATTTATATAGATTAGAAACAAAACTGGCCCCAGGACCGATCCCTGAGGCACTCCACTATAAACTGGCTCCCACTCAGATTCTGCTCCATTTATCACAACTCTCTGCCTTCTGTTTGTCAGCCAGTTTTTTTATCCATGCATGAATTTTTCCTTTAATTAATGCCCAACATTTCCAATTTCTTTAATAATTTTCCATGAGGTACCTAATCGAATGCTTTTTGGAAATCTAAGATTATTATGTCTAATGATTTAGTAGAGTCGTTATATGTAAATAGTTTATTAGGAAATTTTATCAAATGTGTTAGGCATGACTTACTGGATCTAAAGCAATGTTGGCTTTCTCTGATAAATTTCCTTGACTCCAGATAATCTACTATCTTGTCTCTCAGAATTGTTTCCATAATTTTTCCTATGATTGATGTTAAACTGATTGGTCTATAATTACTTGCTTCAGTTTTATTTCCTTTCTTAAATATTGGAGTGATATTTGCGGTTTTCCAATCACTAGGTATGGTTTCCTTATTGAGCGACAAGTTAAATATGTTAGTTAACCCTTGTCAATCGGGGCCCGACTTAGTCCGTATCGAAAAATTTGGACTATGTGGCGGGGCCCGACTTAAGTCTGTGTGCAATTTTGGCGCAATATTAGCTCTGAGAGAGAGACGAGCGACGGGAGGAGCCTGGGTTACCTCATGACCGCTCGCCACGGCCGCCATGGACTGACTGAGATGTACTCCACTTACATCCACCCTCACTCCCTCGCTATATACGTAATTATATAAAGAAATTACCGTATTTTAGCGGTTTTGCCCTTCAGTTGCACGATCGTTGCAAGACAACCAGTGATCGTAGAAGGATGGTTCGGGTGTCATTGGAAAGCTCAATTTACGCCCTTTCAGGGATACATACTTGTATTACGCTCTGGTCTTGTTTATGCATGAAAAAGAGCACGGAAACAACCCCATTTATGGTAAAAAAAAAACGCTGGGCGGCACAGTGAAATATAGTCAACCACCCGCTCTTAAGGTGTTAAGGACTGTGCTGTTTCTTTTTTCACTTTTTTCAGAGTTCTTGGGTGAATATTATCCGGCCCATGGGTTTTGTTAGTATTTAAATTGTTCAGCTTATATAACACATCACTTTTGCTTATGGTAAAGTTTCCTATTTCATGCGTTGTTATGTTTGTTTCAGGAGTAGTGTTATCTTGTTCCTTAGTAAAGACGGAACAAAAATATTCATTAAGCAAATTAGCAATATTTTTATCTCCTGTTACTGTCTGGTCATTATTTATTAATGGCCCTATTCCAGTCTTAATTTTTCTATTACGTATCCATAAAATTGCCTTGGATTTTTTATACTTTCCTTTGCTATATAATATTCGTAATTACGCTTCTCTGCCCTATTTAATTTCTTTACTTTTTTCTACTTTGTTTGTATAGATAGCTGAAGTGTTCATTATTTATGTCATTTCTAGTTAGTTTATGATATTTATTTATTTCCCTTAGCGCCTTGCAAATATTCTGATTGAACCAGGGAGGCTTGGTTTTGCAAGTGTTTACTTTAGTTTTAGTGGGTATGTATTTATTCTTAGCACTCATGAATATAGCTTTAAATTTATTCCATACTTCGCTTGTTTTGTCACTATTGCTTAGCTGAATATGCAAGTCACTGAGGGCTTTCCTAAGTTCGTTGTAATTTGCATTTTTAAAATCTGGTATCTTCATTTACTGTTTTTCAATAGTAAATTTGCAATTAATGTCGATTCTAATGAGCTTGTGGTCAGAGGTGGATAGGTGCTCACCGACGTCAAGTTTATATATCAAGTTTTCATTTGTACTGATAACGAGATCTAGTATGTTTTTATCGTGTGTCGGTTCTGAAACACTTTGATGTAGAAAATTGTCTTGTATGAAATTAATAATTTTTCGCGAATTGTAACTATTTCCTGGCATAAGGCACCAGTCAATGTTAGGTAGATTATAGTCTCCGAGTATTATGCTTTCGTTAGCATTGAGGGTTTGTTGCAATATTTCGTATAGGTGATTATCATCGACCTCATTTTGACTTGGAGCTCGGTATGCAGTAGTGATATTAATGTTTGAGTTTTTCATGTTTAATTTGACACACACTATTTCTTTATTATTTTTGGGGAGTGAAACCTCAGTTGGATTTAGTTGACATGCTACCCACGTCCCACATAGCCGGAGCGCTCCTCCTCTAGTTATACCATTGCACCTGTCTTTATGAAAATAATTGTATGAGTCGATATGGTATTCAAAAATTAGATCTCTGTTTTTAAAATCGAGGTGAGTTTCTGTAACACTAATTATGTCTATTTCTTTCTGTTAACACAAGGCATTTTCGTTCCTCAATCTTGTTTCTAATCGAACATGCATTGAAGGATAATACTTTTATTCTACTGAACTCCTGATTGAGGGAGGTATTTGATGTTGGTATTGTTTGAGTTAGTTGTCTATTTTGGGCAACTGCTGTCGGTCTGTTTTTAGTTTGAGAGTTTAACCCGGCAGCTGCAGGGAGACTCTTAAGAGGTTTTACTGGGCGACTGCGGGGAGACTCTTAAGATCCTAGGCCTAAAAAAAAAACATTTAAACACCCCAGTGGCACTTAAATAAATAAAATGGTGTTTAAGTGAGATAATTTCCCTCCATACCTCCAATCACTCCTTCACATGTGTCAAAGTCCCTTCCTTCCCCTCCCCCCCCCTTTAATTATCACCTATTTTCCCTGTTATTCCCTTATTCATTGGTATATTTTCGTGTCGCCATCTCCAGGCCGGTTCCATTGTGTTGTCGTGTGACTAGCGATTGTGTTGCGTAAGGTAGGGTGTGGGTGAATGAGTTAGTCAAGCTTTAGGCCTCGCAAGGAGAGGGTCTGGCTCGCTCTGCTCCACATTTCATGAATGGACCGGCCGACTATGATTCGCGATTTTGTCCATCCAAACACTATTCCCACTTGTTTTATTGTTGTTACATGTTACTATCTTCATATTAAACGTAAAATAGGCACATATGAATATGTATTAATTATATTTATGGTAAATTAACGATTTTAGTGAGGAATTAATCAGAATACCTATGCACAGGGGTATGGTGTATACAACAGGGGCTGCGCAGCCGAGAGATTAATGTCAAGGGGGGATTATTTACGGTCAACGGTTGGGTGCGATTATTTACGGTCAACGGTTGGGTGCGATTATTTACGGTCAGTTGATTTGGTGGGGGGTAATTACAGTATTTACGGGGGCTGACTGCATGTTTTTAATGGGAAACAGACGGGGAGGGAGGACTTTACATCAATAATCCTCCAGATTAATCAGAAAAGGTGTTTCCGGCTTAGTGGGGCACTCGTGGACTTTGTATACTGCTGTACTCAAAATACCACTCATATATCTCACACCTGCTTCGGATTAATGAATACCGTCACTTTTGTATAGGGACGATTTTCCTTGGAATTCTCTCCAATTTTCTACAGAGTGTACATTTTCCGTGTCACACATTTCTTTTACTGAATTATTGATTTCATGTACTCGACTATTACTGTAGGAGTTCGCATTCAACCTAGGGATGATTCCGTTTATCACACATTTTTCTGCCTTGTTTTTCATCATTTTGATATGTTTTTTGTACTTACCTAGTATGTCTTTTATAGGGACCATGCCACCGTCGAAACAATCATTGGAGCCTATGTTTGCTACTACACACGATCCTGTCGGTATGGTAGAGTTACACATGCTGTTAATGATGTGTTCCAACTTTCCTCCTGGAATCACATTTATGGATCTCTGTTGTCTGTTTTTCATGGCAAACTCTACTCCCTGTCCACGGAGAAGGCTATCACTGTATCCTATGGTACAGGACTCTTTTGCTGGCTATGAACTTGTGTTGTGACTTTGCATTGTTTGTTTTGGGGGTCGATGCTTTGCCTTTTGTTTTTGTTCTTTTCTCTTGAACAGATTTATCATTTGGTTTATCCTTTTCATGATCATCAGCAAGAGCAGCATATTTATCATTCGTAGGGATACCCAGTGCCTGTTTCCCCTTGTTCGGTTTCCTGCTGTGACCTACCACCTGGGATGAATCTGATTGGTGTGAAGTGCTTACTTTGCTGCCAAGTTTGTCCACCTTTTCCTTTAAAATGGAGTTTTCGTGACGGAGTTCGTCCACTTGACTCTTGTATGCCTCAATTGTGCATTCAAGGAACTGAAATTTCTCATTTGAAAGTCATATAAAACACTTGGCGTCCGGCCGGGTATCCGTGCCTTGGAAACTAGTCTGGATAATATTCTTTTCACATTTATCACAAATAACTCGGATCGCTTGCATGATGATAGAGATATTTTACATTTGATAAACACAAATAAAACAATAAAAAATAATATTAGCCACTTCCCTTTGGCTGTAGTAAATTTCGTTGCTTTATCTGCTAAAACTCGAAGTTAATCCTGCTGAACGCGAGGGGCGTAAGTTTACGCCGGGAGGGAGAGAGAAGAATTTATGACCATCTTCTAAGACGAACTGGACTGGAGAGAGAGAGAGAGAGAGAGAGAGAGAGAGAGAGAGAGAGAGAGAGAGAGAGAGAGAGAGAGAGCTATAGCTATGAACCTGGTATAAATGATGTGAATGAATAACAGGATTACAATATTACTCTCACAAGTTTGTATGCAGTTTGAAGATGAGTAATTATGAGTTGACCCTCTTGCTATTGATACCGTGCATTAATCTGTAAGTTTTTTTCTGGACTCCCATCTTCTTCATGTTCAGTCCCATTATTTTAAGATTTTAAGACGTTCGCCCCATTAGTTCAGCGAATCTCAGATTATCGCCCCATTTCTTTGTAAATGTTAAGACCTATCGTGCCATTCAGGTGTCAAATGCACGCATTCGGGTCATTTTGGAATTTCAAATTCCTAGGGGTATATTTGGATTGGTCAGGACGTTACAATTCCAACGGTACGAGACTTTTTTTTTCTTTTTTTCTAGGGCATTATTTTGCCACCTGAACATTGTGTAAACACGGAAATTCACCGATGGACCTAGGCTAACTAGGCTAGGTTAGGTTAGTTTAGAAATAAGCCAATTATGTTTACAAGTACACTAGAACCCCATGGACCTTTAGTAAAAACAGAACACAAATTGGGGCAATATTGTGGGAAATCGTATTGTAGCATATTTGGGAAAAAAGCTCGAGAAGGCACTTTTTACATTTGTGTCGGCTCCTCTGCCCTCAGATATGGGCGCAAATTAATTTAACCTACTTTCGATAGACTCGCCATGGTGTATGGATTTCATATATATCTGTGGTTTAATTGTGTGCATTGTCCATTTGCCACAATCAAACTGATAATCTGAAATATATCTTGGCGAAAAAATCCAAGTGTTCAGGTTATTTTGGAATGTCATATTTTTATGGGTATATTTGGATTAGTCAGTACGTTGCGATTCCAATGGTAGGCTATAATTTTATGTAATTTTTATTTTTGGTCATGTTTGTGCCTACTGGGCAGCTGTTCAAAACTGGTGGAAAAACGCTACTTCACCAATGGAAATAAAAAAGAAAAAATCCTCTATTGTATGTACTCCTTGTCCCCGCCTTTAATACTACTTTCCTGCTGATCGGGTTGAAGTGAACCCAGTTTATGTCTCTGAAACATAATCACAGTAATTATGCATTCAAACCTTCGTATGAGGAGGAGCACTGTATTGATGTTCGCATATTTTTTTTATTTTTGTGTTCTATGTGAATGAGGGAGACAAAAGGCATAACTGCCTGCAGCGAATAGCCTCCCCCAGATTTCAAAGAGTGACAGGGCCGAAATCAAGGGACGTTCGAGCTAAAATGCCTGGACACACGGAGTTTGAAGCAATTTAAGTCATAGGAAGAGGGAAAGACTGATTCTGGGAGAGAGTTCCAGAGCTCAGCAGTTGAATAGAAGAAAGTCTGAGAATAGCGTTTCACTCTTGGGTTGGAGATTTGCACAGAGTAGGGGTGGGATTGTGTTGCAAGGTGGGTACTACGTACCCTGGAGGTTCCTGACGGGTTGTAAGATGGATAAATTGAGTTTTGGAAGCATTAAATGTAACAAGGTTTTCTCTACCCCAATTGGAAATAGTAGCTAGATCAGAAGATAAGCCTTTTATGGCTTCATTACTTTACTTTTGAGGGACTGCTGGCTGGGGCGTTCTGGAAAATTAATTGAGTGGTGTAAAGTCGAGTCGCCTGCATATGAATGGATGGGACTAGATGTACAGTTGAGAAGATCATTTATGAAAATTAGAATGAGAATAGGAGATAGGATAGAACCCTGAGTAGCAATATATCAATATAGCTTCATATAGCTCTTCATATGGTGTCTATATTCAGTCAGTTTACTTTTCTGAGTTTATTCTTATAATTCAAAACTTCAACATTAGGTTTATGCTATTTATGGAGTGTTAATGAGGTCGAAGGTTCATACCCTCCCATGCTGTAGATTGTTTAATTGTTTAATAACGAAATTCCACATGGCCAATTATATTTCCTAACAATTAATAGTGCAGAAAAAAAAAAACTTTCAGTATACAACATAACTTTGTTGTTCTACGGTGATGTAAAGCAATATTAGTATAACCGTGACAGACATAATCCTCCTATACAGAAATATAAACTTGCCTGTACCACACCAGCAGCTCTTGTTGTGTACTTAGGATAATGTCTCTCCAGCTGCCTCCATTACCTAGAGTGGCTCGGGTGTTATATGTTTACTGCCTGCGTGTCTTTATGTATGTATGTATGTATGTATGTATGTATGCGGGAGGAAATGAAAAAGTAAGTGGTCATAACTTGTGTGTGTGTGTGAGAGAGAGAGAGAGAGAGAGAGAGAGAGAGAGAGGAGAGAGAGAGAGAGAGAGAGAGAGAGAGAGAGAGAGAGAGAGAGAGAACACATCAGAATACCTCATTATTCCGGAATTATTATTGTTTTAAAATAGTCTTAAACACAATAACTGTTTCGCTTTAGAATACAACGATCAATGCTACAACTTAAGAGAGGAAGGCTGTAAAAATTGGTTGATATAATTATGTATTTATGTTGTTTTTTTTTTGTTTTTTTTTTAAGATTCCTCCCTAGACAAAAATCAAGCTTAAAAGATCATCACCAAATTCCACCTCGTAGATAAATGTTTACATTTTTCGGTAAGAAAATGGCCTGGCTGAAAGCCGCTTTCTACTAAATTACAGGCTCGCTATCGCTCACCAGGAAAGAATTGACACCTAAATGACACGAAAGATCTTAAAATTTACAAAAGTGGAGCGCAATATCTTAAAATCTTCAAACTATTGGGGCGAATGTCTTAAAATCTCAAAACTAATGGGGCCAAACATGAGGGAGAAGGGAGTCCAGAAGTAAAAGTGTCCCCTTAACCATTGTTGAGGAATCTAACCCTCTCGGTAAAGTGACACTGTCCTTGTGGCTTATATGAAGATATCGCTGTGTATTGAGGGAGTTTTGGGCATGGTGGGGTTCATTGGGAGAGTGTGCAACCCATTCCTTCCCGGGAGGCCTATATGACGGGAGGGAGTTTGCTGGGCCCCCTTCTCCCTCATGCTTAGTCCCATTAGTTGATATTTTAAGACATTCGCCCCAGTAGTTTGAAGATTATAAGACCTGTCGTGGCATTTCGATGTTGATTTTGTTCCTGGGGATCGATAAAGAGTCTGCAAATTAAATTGTTAAGCCTATTGGAGGTCTAGGGAGGAAACTGGAAAGACATCTATACTAATACTAATAAATGAATAGATATACAAATCGATGAAAATATCTCCATATATAGTGAACGACACCCATGGGAGACATAAACATCCCCTTATCTATGTGTGTGGCCGAAGGTGGAACGATTGGGGAAGGAACAATATGCGTGGGGAGAATCTTTATGTTATGGAATTATCGTCGTGATCTGATTAACCCCTTCTGTAACGGCGACGTATTTATTATTCAATTCTTGCCGCTATTAAACGATTTTATTCAGCTTAAGAGGAGCCTCCAGCAATTAACAACGTTCGAACTATCTCACATAACCCTTTTTACTACCACACATCCTTCTTAAACTCCACATCATTTTCTAATTATAGCTAGAATTAAATACAAAAAACCGTCGCTGGTACAGAAGGGGTTAACCATTTGAGTACCGGGGATGTAGTTTTTATTTCATCTAGTTATATTTAGAGGGTTTTATGCAGCTTAGGGAGGATTTGTGGTGGTTAAAAGGGTTGGTCGAGATATACCGTAGTTTTTTTTATTGCTAGATGTGTTTCCTAAACTAAATACATTCGTCTAACAGTAGCCAAATTACCTAAAAAATTACGTCACCGGTACTGAAGGGGTTAAGCGATTCTTCCATTAGTTTAGAGTATATAGATAGGGTCACACACACACCCACACACGTCTCTCTTCTCTCTCTCTCTCTCTCTCTCTCTCTCTCTCTCTCTCTCTCTCTCTCTCTCTCTCTCTCTCTCATATACTGTATATCCTGTCCCAACTCAAATTGTTTGTTTGTATTTGACGAAGCTAGAGGGTTGATCAGCTTGATTGGCCGAGAGCTTATTTTTACACTGGTAATTGATTGAAGGCATGGGGGAGAGAGAGAGAGAGAGAGAGAGAGAGAGAGAGAGAGAGAGAGAGAGAGAGAATGAAGGTTGGCAGGGTTCGAACCTACCCTCGGCCACTAAAGTTCGTGAGGGTGGTTTCTCACCATGTAAAGACCGAGATCGCCAAATAATAATAATAGTAATAATAATAATAGTTATAATATAAATAATAATAATTATAATAATAAAAAATAATAATAATAATTATCATAATATATATAATAATAATAATAAAATAAAATATAATAATACAATAAAAAATTAAATAAAACCAATATAAAAAAATATAAATAAGTCAAACCTAGCTATACCACTGTCAC
>JBAKBP010020871.1:0-41724 GCA_037953745.1 Lithodes maja | reverse complement strand
CTATTTTCTTCAGCAGCACACTTTGTTTTTAATTTTAAATCCTCTTTCAATTTCCACTATAAAAATTATCCCCCTTGTAACTATATTTCTGTTGTCCCTTGTATATTTTTGTTCTCCCTATCTTCTTAATATTTTCATTGTTACTGTGTTGTATGTTTTTTTACTGATGTTGGTATCAGTTTTTAGTTTTTCTTTTAGTATACTTTTGACAATACGGCGCCCTGTTTGGAGGCATTATGTCCAGGCCCCAAGTCCTCCTGGGAAACAACTGTGCTCGGTATGCTGCCGGCCAGGACCCCCTCGGGGGTGGAGGAACAAAGCAGAAAAGTGGTGGAAACGTCGCTCGGGTGAAGGAAAGCGTGCTCCGTGTCTGTGCCTTCAATGCCAATGGCATAAATGATTTTAGCAAGAGGGAGTGTCTGATGCGAGAGCTTAAAGATGGATGTGTGGATGTGTGTGGGGTAGGTGAGACGCACCTGTTGGGTTCTGGAGTGTGGGATGGTGAGAGTGAGCATGATTTGTGGGGTGGGGAAGGATGGGTTGTCTGGTCTGGATTGGATGCAGGATATAAATGTAAGAAAAAGGAAGGGGTAGCAGTAATTTTGTCAGAAAGGTTGAGGAAGTGTGTGAAAAACTATGGATGCGTGGACTCAAGAATTGTATGGTGTGAGTGCAAGATTGGGATAGATAGGTATACTGTTATGTGTGTCTATGCACCAGTCAACCAAGAAACTGGGAAAGGTGCGGAAGAAAATCGAAAATTTTGGAATAAAGTCAATAAATGTATAAGAGAAAGGCAAGAGTGTACACAAGTAATATTAGTTATTAGTAGGCGACATGAATGGTAGAGTTGGAAACGAGGAGATAGAAGGTATAGTGGGTAAATGGGGTGTGGAGGGTAGGCATATGAATGGTGACTTCCTTTTAGAAGTATGTGCGGAGAGAGAGATGTTTCTGGCTAACACTTTTTTTGAACATCGTCACATTCATAGATATACATGGCACAGAGGTGAAGGTGAGCAGGAACAGAAATCTCTAATTGGACTACGCCATGATGGACTCCGGACTAAAAGGAATAATTTTAGATTCAAAAGCTGTAAGAGGTATGCTGACGGGATCAGACCACTATACAGTGCTGACAAAAGTGAGGATAAGGAAAGAGTGGAAATATGAGAGGAAAGAGAGAAAACTGACAGTAGAGATAATAAATGTGAGAAAGTTAAATGCAGAATGTAATGCAACAAAATACAAGGACATCCTGAAAGAGACTATAAAGGACATGGATGTTATGATAGATCTGGGAAATACTGTAGACGAAGTATGGAAAAGGTACAAGAGACTCCATGATTAAAGCAGCTGAGAAAGTATGTGGGAAGAAAACCTATAAAATGTGGAAGAAGAAAGGTAACGCATGGTTTAGTAAAGAGATAGAAAAAATAGTGAAAAAGAAGAAAGAGTTCAGAAAGAGTATGCTGCAAAAGAATATACCTAGAGAAACTAGAGATGCGAGGAAAGAAGAATATAAACATTTGAAACAAAGAGTGAAGAGGGCGATACAAGACGCTAAAAGGAAGACAGATGAGGCATATGGGAGAAAGATTAGTGAACAGTTTCTGAATGACAGGAAAGCATACTACAGAGCTGTGAAAGAAGCCAGAGGGAAGAAGACTGAGAGTGTCTCAGGTGGTAGGATGAGGGACATGAATGGGGAAGTGGTAGAGGGTGATGGTGTGGTGAAAGTATGGACAGATAATTTTAGTAGCTTAGCTGTAAAGAGTAGGGGGAAGGCAAAGATCTCATCCATAGGAATGGAGAGAGGTAGAATAAACAGGGTAGTTGAAAGCCAGATAAGCAGAGAAGAAGTAAAAGAAGCAATCAATAGAATTAAAATGGGCAAAGCTGCTGGAGTAGATAACATCCCAGGTGAAATGCTGAGATATGGAGGAGAAGAAGCTGTTGACATAATGCATAGGTTATGTAAATTAGCATGGGAAAAGGAAAGTGTACCAGAGGACTGGAGGAAAGCAGTGATAGTACCCTTGTACAAAGGGAAGGGTAGTAAAGAAGAGTGTAAGAATTATAGGGGAATTAGCTTGCTTAGCATACCTGGAAAGGTACACGCAAGAGTAGTAACACAGAGGCTACAGAAGAAAACGGATGACAAAATAGGCGAGGAACAGGGAGGTTTCAGAAAGGGCAGGGGCTGCGTTGACCAGATAGCCTCAATGCGATTGTTGGTAGAGAAGTATCTGGCCAAAAACAGAAAACTCTATGCAGCATTCATGGATTTGGAAAAAGCCTACGACAAAGTAGACTGGGAGGGCCTGTGGGATGTGTTAACAGTATATGGTGTGGGAGGAAAGTTGCTAATGGCAGTAAAATCTTTTTATAGGAATGCAATGGCAAATGTGAAGGGAGGGCATAAGTTAAGTGAAAGTTTTGAGGTCAATGTAGGTGTAAGACAGGGATGTGTCATGCCAGCTTGGTTGTTCAATATATACATGGATGGAGTGATTAGGGAATGTAGGGCTGTATCAATGGGTGTGGGAGCTAGACTGGAATCAGAGGGAAGAACATGGAAGATTTTAACATGCCTATATGCGGACGATGCAGTCCTGTTGGCGGAAAATGCTGAAGAACTTCAGAGAGTGGTCACTGACTTTGACAGGGTATGTGAAAAGAGAAAGTTAAAGGTCAATGTAGGGAAATGTAAGGTAATGGTGTTTGAGAGAAGAATGCATGAAACTATAGATTTTAAGGACAAATATAGAATCAAGAAAGAACACAAGAAAAGTTGTAAAATAACATTGAAAAATGAAGTACTAGAAGAGGTTGAAAGTTTCAAGTATTTGGGAGCTGTACTATGCAAATGTGGTAAAATGGAGAGTGAGATAAAAGAGAGAAAAATGCAAGGGAGAAAAGTGATTGGAGAACTTGATAGTATTCTCAAAGGAAGAATGGTTAGCCAGGAAGATAAAAAGTCACTGAGAAACAGTGTGCTGCTCCCAACACTCTCGTATGGAAGCGAGACATGGACGGCAAGTGACGAGGTCCTCTTCAAACTAAGAGCTGTGGAGATGAGCTTTTTCAGAATGGTAGCTGGCATGAATAGGCTAGATGGTCCAAGTAATAGGGAAGTGTACGAGTCCTTTGGAATGGAAGAGCAGGCTTTGGGCATTGATTGTGGTGTGGTTGAGTGGATAAAGAGAAGTACTTTGAGGTGGTATGGTCATGTTCAGAGAATGGATGAAGACAGAATGCCAAGAAAGATATATGGGAGTCAGGTGAGTGGAACCGCTAGTAGTGGAAGACCACCTATGGTATGGGAAAAAAAAGTGGAAAAATATATTGAAGAAAAACTTCCACGTAGTGGAAGGGGCATTGTGGCACAGGCAAAGGAGGCATGTCTTGACAAAGTAGCCTGGAGACGTTTCTGTCATGGCCATCCTCTAGTGGGGGTTTCCCAGGGGGAAGCAAGGCGTCGGAGATGATGATGATGATATAATTATATATTATTATTATTTTTATTTTTTTATTTTTTTTGGAGGGAACACTTTTTCGCTGGATTAAAATTTATGTTTTAGTCTGTTGTGTTCTCTAAGAGGGGATCAGTTTTCTGGTTCTTCCTCATGTTTAGCCCCATTAGTTTTCAAATTTTCAGATGTTTGCCCCATTAGTTTGTTGATCTTAAGACCTTTGGCCCATTTCTTTGTCAATGTTAAGACCCTTCGCGCTATTCAGGTGTCGATATTTTTCCTGGCGAACGATAGTGAGCCTGTGTCTTAGGAAGAAATGGCGGGACATTTTTCTACCGAAAAATTTAGAAATTAATCTAGAAAGGGGATCTAATGGATGTTATTTTCAAGTTTGATGGAGGTCTAGGGAGGAAACTAAAAATATATATATATATATATATAATAATATATATTTACTCAGGCACATACCCCATTTTTTCTATTTTGGTATTTTGTTTTTAATAATAAATGTATGAAATATTCTACTAAACAATAAACTGTTCCCCCCAATATTCCAGGCTACCCCAGGCACCGTTCTGGCTGCCCTACTCTTGCCAGGGACGTCTTTTTCATCATATTCAGGTAGCTAATAGACGATTTTATTCAGCTTAGGAAGGACCTCTAGAAATAATAAGACTTCAAACTATCTCAACCAACCCTTTTAACTATACCACAGATCCTTCCTAGGCTGCATGATATCCTATAATGTAACTAGAATATAATATAACACACGTCCGCTGGTACTCAAAGGGTTAATTTTCAAGGATCTGTTCTGGCTGCCCTACTCTCGCCCTCATAATTACCGACCTCCACCAACGTCTTAGTGGTAGCATTAGACATCTGCAGTGAAGGGGACATGGGCCGGTTTTCTGGACCACTTTCCCCCTCATGTTTACCCATTAGTTTTCAGATGTTAAGATGTTTGCCCCATTAGGTAGTCGATTTTAAGACCTTTCGCCCCATTTATTCGTCAATATTTAGACCTTTCGTGCTATTTAGGTGTCATTGTTTTCCCTGGCGAACGATAGTGAGCCTGTAATGTTGGAAGAACCGGTCTTCGGCCGGAAATTTTTTCTAACGAAAAATGTACAGGTTAATCTAGAAAGGGGATCTAATGAATGTTTTTTTTTTTTTAAATTTGGTGGAGGTCTAGGGAGGAAACTAGAAAAATAATGAATACATGCAAAAACCGGCCAAAAAGTGAACCATCCCCCCTTAATACCTAATGTTGCGTAAACATTGTAGAGCGGGATAATTGCCTCCTACAATACTTAGTGACGATTTAAGAGGAAGTTTTGAGTTTATTTCCTAAACCTCCATCAAGCTTAAAATTACATTAATACATTAAGGACCTACCTTATTCAGAGGGTTTATTGAAATCGCATTTACCCCTTTGAGTCCTAGAGGTAAATTATAAGATAAATACAATCGCCAAATGGTAACCAGACTATATTAATAATTACGTCATCATGTTGAAGGGGTTAGGAGTCAATAGTCCCACCTTGATACTTGTAAAACTCTGATTCACAATAATAATCTACTGGTATTAATCCTTCTCTGGAGCCATCACACACACACACACACTAACTAACCTCATCACATACACACACACACATATACATTACACACACACACATTAACTAACCTCATCACATACACACACACATTAACTAACCTCATCACACACACACACACACATATACATTACACACACACACATATACATTACACACACACACATTAACTAACCTCATCACACACACACACATTAACTAACCTCATCACATACACACACACACATATACATTACACACACACACATTAACTAACCTCATCACATACACACACACACATATACATTACACACACATACATTAACTAACCTCATCACATACACACACACACACACACAAAAATTACACACACACACACACACACACACTAACTAACCTCATAACATACACACACACACACACACATATACATTACACACACACACATTAACTAACCTCATCACATACACACACACACACACACACATAAATTACACACACACACACACACACACACTAACTAATCTAATCACACACACACACATATACATTACACACACACACATTAACTAACCTCATCACATACACACACACACATATACATTACACACACATACATTAACTAACCTCATCACATACACACACACACACACACACACATTACACACACACACACACACACACACACACTATATATATATATATATACGTATGTTCTGTATATGAGTAAGTAAATAAATGTGTATATGTACTGTATATCACTTACTCTCATGGTTATTTTATGATCATTTGTATTCTGCACATGCATCATTATTGTATTTATTTATTTTGTTTGTAAACTAAGCTTACCATCCTCATATCTGTACATCTCATGTTCATCTATTAATTGTAAAATGTGTATAATATTTTCAGCTCAAGAGGCTGCCATTCTTTAATAAACCGTTTATTATTATGATTATTACTAACTAATCTAATCACACACACACACATATACATTACACACACACACATTAACTAACCTCATCACATACACACACACACATATACATTACACACACATACATTAACTAACCTCATCACATACACACACACACATATACATTACACACATACACATTAACTAACCTCATCACATACACACACACACATATACATTACACACACACACATATACATTACACACACACACATTAACTAACCTCATCACATACACACACACACATATACATTACACACACACACATTAACTAACCTCATCACATACACACACACACATATACATTAAACACACACACATTAACTAACCTCATCACATACACACACACACATATACATTACACACACATACATTAACTAACCTCATCACATACACACACACACATATACATTAAACACACACACATTAACTAACCTCATCACATACACACACACACATATACATTACACACACATACATTAACTAACCTCATCACATACACACACACACACATATACATTACACACACACACATTAACTAACCTCATCACATACACACACACACATATACATTAAACACACACACATTAACCCTTCTTTAGCGGCACGCAACATAAGTCGAGTTAAATAAAGCTGGACTATGTGGCGGCGCTCGACATAGGTCGAGTGGCAATTTCAGCACGTAATGTTGCTGAGAGAGAGAGACAAGTGGTGGCAGGAGAGTAGCGAGCGTATGACTGCTCCAGACCACCGCGGCGAAACCTACTGACACGAATCTCACCTCCTCCCTCCCTCTCTCACTCGCTATATACGGAATTGTATGGGGAAAGTGCCTAATTACATGCTTTTTGCACTCGCGTTGCACGGTTTTTGCAAGAAAACTAGCCATCATAAAAGGATCGTTATGGTGTCATTCGAAAGCTCTGTTTATGCCCTTTCAGGGATAGATACTTGTTTTACGTTCTGGGTCTTATTTAGGCATGAAAATGATCACGTAAACAGCCCTATTTTGGCTAAAAACACCCCGCTGGTGGCTACATATTATAAACCGCATAGGCCGCTCTTTAAGTGTTAACTAACCTCATCACATACACACACACACATATACATTACACACACACACATTAACTAACCTCATCACATACAGACACTCACACAAATTACACACACACACACACACACACACACACACACACACACTAACTAACCTCATCACACACACACACACACCAATATATCTCCTTCATATACAGTAACACATTTGCCTCCCTGATATTCCAGACCTATAACGACCTCCAGCCTTACTATTTCTGAAGCAGTAATGTCTTTATCACTCTACTGGTCACTTCGCCATCACACCGTTTTGCCATATAACTTTCTTTACATTCAAGGTACATTTGCTTGCGGGATTTTTCTCTTCCCTCCCGTGATTGTATGGCATGGAGGGTAAAAATAGAAAAACATATAATTAAATATATAAATATATATATATACTGTATATATATATATATATATATATATATATATATATATATATATATATATATATATGTATATATACTTTATATATATATATATATATATATATATATATATATATATATATATATATATATATATATATATATATATTTTTTTTTTTTTTTTATTTTTTTTTTTTTTTCTTCTATATTCCAACTTACTTCCTCTCGGGCATAGGCTGAGAGCCTTAACATTCACCGCTTTAAAATGAACAGTGAAGCCCGTGAGGTCTTGTTCCAGTCTAGGGAGTGAGACATGTGAAGCACGTAGAGTACAACGAGCACCTGCCATCTTGCCTTCAGATGAGGCACGGTGCTCACTCATGGCCCAAAACGACCCCCATCTCTGAAGCCACCTCGTTCCCATGCTTCACTGTCTCACCCCCTACACTCGGACTCTCACACTTACACACACACAACGCCACCTGTTGAGCAGATAACTCACCAGGCATTGCACCCCTATAGCATATTTTGAATATGGGAATATTCATACAGTGCTATTTAATCAGGGAACAATGAGGGTATTTTATTGACGTTTCGGTGGGCTTGTGGTAATGCACTGATACTAGGTACAGCACAAATTCCATCCCAATAATATCTTCCCATTGATACATCCCATACTTCCCATTGATACATCCCATACTTCCCATTGATACATCCCATACTTCCCATTGATACATCTCATACTTCCCATTGATACATCCCATACTTCCCATTGATACATCCCATACTTCCCATTGATACATCCCATAGATCCCATTGATACACCCCATACTTCCCATTGATACATCCCATACTTCCCATTGATACATCCCATACTTCCCATTGATACATCCCATACTTCCCATTGATACATCCCATACTTCCCATTGATACATCCCATACTTCCCATTGATACATCCCATACTTCCCATTGATACATCCCATACTTCCCATTGATACATCCCATACTTCCCATTGATACATCCCATACTTCCCATTGATACATCCCATACTTCCCATTGATACATATATATATATTCTATAGCTACTACAATAATCAGTGTTCCTCAGAGCTTTCCCAGTGTATATCACCTCCTCTACGTAGGGTACGTAGTACCTGCCTTGCAACACAATCCCACCCCTACTCAGTGCAACTCTCCAACCCAAGAGTGAAACGCTATTCTCAGACTTTCTTCTATTCAACTGCTGAACTCTGGAACTCTCACCCAGAATCAGTCTTACCCTCTTCCTATGACTTAAATTTCTTCAAACTCCGTATGTCCAGGCATTTTAGCTCGAACATCCCTTGATTTCGGCCCTGTCACTTTTTGAAATCTGGGGGAGGCACTTGCTGCAGGCAGTTATGCCTTTTGTCTCCCTCATTCACATAGAAAACAAATTATACAGATTATATATACATATTTTATATATATATATACAGTATATACTCTATATATATACAGTATAATTTTGTTTTATTATATACAGTATACTATATATATATATATATATATATATATATATATATATATATAATATATATATATATATATACTGCATATATATATATATATATATATATATATATATATATATATATATATATATGAACTTCACACGAGTGTTATTTATTATGAAACAAAATATAGTTTAAAATTAATGTAATATCTAGTTTTTTCCATATATAAACGCACTGAGAGGGAAAATCCGTGACTGACTCTAATTTCACTTATACCCAGGCTATGCATCAATATTATGTTTAGCCCAACCTGTCTTAGTTTTATCCTTAAGGGGGTAGTGCTTGGTTTTTGGTCTACATATTTATTTATATATTTATTTTTGAGTTTCCTCGCTATACCTCCATCAATTTTCAAAAAATACCCCCTTGACCCCCTTTCAAGGTAAATTTGTACATTTTTCGGTAGAAAAATGTCCCGGCCTTCCTCTAAAATTACAGGCTCGCTAATCCTTTACCAGGAAAAGATCGACACCTAAATGGCACGAATGGTCTTAAGATTGACAAAGAAATGGGGCGAAAGGTCTCACAATTGTCAAACTAACGGAATGAACGTCTGGAAATCTGGGAGAAGGGGATCCAGAAAAAGCGAGTACTACCCCCTTAACCTGAGCAGCGTAACCTTGCCCGATTTACTTCCAAGTGTGGGGAAGCCTACCAGAATATAACCAATAATCTTGTCAACCCCTTCTATACCGGCGACGTACTTTTAACTTTAGTCTGGCTACTGTTAGACGATTGTATTCAGTTTAAAAAGGGCCTCCAGCAGTTAACAGGCTTCGAACTACCTCATTTAACCCATTTTACTACCACAGACCTTTCCTAAACTGCACAATATCGTCTTAATAGAGCTAGAATAAAATCAAGAAGACGTCACCGGCACAACAGGGGTTAATAAGGGGAGATGGGCCGGTTTTCTAAGCCACTAACTTTCTCCCTCGTGTTTATAGCCTCATTAATTTTGAGATTTGAAGACGTTCGGATCATTAGAATTGAAGATTGTAACACCTTTCACCACATTTCGTTGTCAATTTTGAGACCTTTCGTGCCATTTAGTTGTCTATTTTTTCCTGGCGAGCAATAGCGGGCCTGTAATTTTAAGGGGTACCGGCCTTTGGCCGGGACATTTTTCTACCAAAGAATGTACAAATTTGTCTAGAAGGGGGGTCTAGAGGGTGTTTTTAAAGCTTGATTGAGGTCCTGCGAGGAAACTAAACATTATATGAATACCTGAATAAAAAGACCCAAAAAACAGCTACTATCCCCTAAATATTTGGGTAGATTTGGTTTTGGGAAACATCAATAGATCTATGCCGGACGTGGAGCTGTGCACTTTGATATATATATATATATATATATATATATATATATATATATATATATATATATATATATATTGGTCATATCAAGCAGTCCCGTTCACACACTCTAAGGGGGCCCACCTCTATTTGTTTTATCTCTCTCTCTCTCTTGCTCTAGGTTGTATCCATTCGGCCCCATTCAGTCAACTGTTTTACGATGTTTATATCCCCACCCAGGTTTTGATTGCTTTAAATATTTTTGCAAGCAGGCTAAATGTGTAAATTTTTCGATAGAACAATGTGTCCGGCGAAACCGGATTTCTCCATACAATATTAGCTCGCTATCGCTCGACAGGAATAGATTAACACCTGGATGGGGATAAACTTCTTAAAACAGTAGACTGAATGGGGCCGAATGAATTCAAGCCAGAGAAAGAGAGAAAAGGAGAGATAAAAAACTGGTCACCCTCCTTAAAGATGAAACACTCCATTAGCTTTCCCATTATAATTCCTTAAAGATACAATTACGATCAAGATCAATATGTTCTGGCCAAGTTTATGAAGCTTGGGAAGGAATGTAATATATATAAATCAATTATACAGTATAGTCTTGGTGGTGTAATGGTTAGTGTTTAAAAATCTGTGAGATGACCCAGCTTCGAATCCCGGTGGATCACATAGAGGCTTTCATTAATTTCATTGGAGGTGTTTGGTGTTGGGGTGAAATAAATAACAAATATTATATCACCTGGGTATGCTGAATCAAAATATCCCTACATTTTATCAGTAAACTCTATAATCGTGTCATTATAGATACGATTAAGTTCAAGTAATGGAGTTCTCATTTGCTGACATAGTTAATAATTGTATATGTATTCTTAATACTTATCGTATGTACGAAATTTGTCAATACAAATCAATTATCGATTTTGTTGTTGTTGTTGTTGTTGTTGTTCCCCAAGCTGCCTGGCCGAACAGCTCCAAGGCCCCGAGCAAAGCCAAGGCCATAACCGAGCGCCCCCACAGAACCCCCCCCCCCCCCCCACACACAATAAAGCCCGGGTGACCGAAGCCACTCCATGGCGGGGAGCTGAGAAGGGTGCGGAAACGCCTTTGTTTTAAGGTTTGCCAATTATTGTTGACACATTTATTAGTACACTGTATTTATGCTTAAGCCCTCGTTTAATCATGGATACACATAACTAAATATTTATTCTCATATGTTGGAATATAAATGTTAGAAAAACTAATGTGTATGAAAATAGTTTATTTGAAAATGGTACAATTTACAATACATTTTAAGTATAATAAACCTTATAACTGCAGCATATATTGGCATTATTGAGATCATTGAATGTTCTTAAAACTACATTGCTTTCCGTTCTAACACACACACACACACACACACACACACACACACAATAACAGGCCTTATCCAAGGAACCACTACTGGCTTAATCGGAGATGGGTCGTTTTTCTGGCCCCTCTTCTCCCTCAAGCTTAGCCCCATTAGTTTTCAGATTTTAATACATTCGGCCCATTAGTTTGGCAATTTCAAGACCTTACGCACCTTTTATTTGTCAATATTAAGACTTTTCGTGTCATTTAGGTGTCGATTTTTTCCTGGCGAGCGATAGCGAACCTCTTATTTAGGAGGAACCGGCCTTCGGCCGGGACATTTTTCTACCGAAAAATGTACAAATATATCTTGAAAGAGGATCCTGAGGTTGTTATTTTAAGTGTGATACAGATCTAGGGAGGAAAGTAAAAAAATAATACATATATGAAAAAATCGACCTATCTCCCGTTAAAGGGCATAGCTCACTTACTCAGATATCCCCAGAATCATCATTGTCAATGTACAACAAACTCCTATGTAAAATATTAATATGCTGGGTATTATTAAATATATGCATTTGTGTGTTTTGGGGGGTGAATAGTAACGTCAGTAATAACCCTAAATAACGTCATCAATAAGATCATGAGTACCTATATTTTCACAATAACACCCTTAGTCAAACCAATTTCCTTTATATAGTTGTTGAGGTGCCAGTTTCTCTAATATGTTCCCAATAATATTTAGCCCCATGGATAACGAAGGGATATGTCTTACCTATAACATACCGGTAATGATTCATATATTAGTAAATTAAAGTAGAGAATATTGGAAGTAACCTAAATTATCCATATAGCCGGAAAAAATACAATTGAATTGGGGATTCGATTCCTCTCTGGTCAGTCAATTAGTTAAAATTGTCCTATGTATGGTAACAGTACAGATCGAGTTGCCAACGACCACCAGACTTTTGCCGGGCTCAAATTGATCTACGTTAATTCTCGGTAATTTTGTGACATATTCCTTTAAGACTTCGTTCGCAGATGAATTCTGATGTTATTTAAGCGCCAATTACTATTATGTGTGATATAGCGGTAAATTATGAAGAATACTTTGTATGATATAACTAACAAATTTTCAATATTTTTACACAAGTTTCCCATAATTGCTATAATAGAAAACGTTGTTGTTGTTGGCGCTATTATAGAAAACGTTTTACCTTTTCAATTGTCGTAGTAAATTTTGTTGATGCATTTAGACAAATAGACGGTGATAGAAATAGATAGTCTAATTGTATTAGGGGTATAACCTTAGTAAGAAACTGTACAGACAACAACATATTATTATATAAAATACGAGAGTACCGTTCTACCGTGGAGTCAAGATGGCGTCTTTGTGGTAACCTATGGCGGGAAAGCTACAATATAAACCTACCTTTTTTTATACTTTAGATAGGGCTAATCGTCTGACCAAACAGTAGTGCCAATTTAGCATACTTATTGCTAGATCTTCCGGTATTTATTTAGATATAGTAGCATTTTTTTGCATCTAGTGACATGAATTCTAGTGATATTTTAGGAATATTTGTGATAGTAATCGATATTAGAGAGATCGTGGTATTATAATAGCGATTGTTGCCATTATTTTATTATCTAGCAACATTCTAGCAGCTATTGAGCACGAATCAAGTGCTATTTTGTTTTTCGTTTTGGTAACGAACCGGTTATTTTCTTCTCTTGGATATTTATTATCAACTGTCCAAGGCTGTAGGTGGGTACAATTGACAAGGGTGGAGGTCAATCTGGAGCATTACATAGGATATAAGCTAATTAAGCAAGGGTTGGAGCTGGAATGAGTGTAGCATTAGTAAGTCTGTTAAACAAATCCAGGCTAGCTTGTGAACCACTGCGAATTGGACTTAATTTCGGCTCTGTTTTCAAGGGTTGCCCATTCTGATATCATCACCCCCCTTAAAATATAAATATCTATTGTAAATTTGTTTGCTATTTTAGGGTAAAAATTATAACAAAGCAAAGTACATGTGCATTATTTGTCAAACTAACATGCTTTGAAGAGTGACAAAAACAGGATGAGATTTTTGGTGAGCTATGCCCTTTAAAGAATGAGAACTGAAAATGTGTGTATTCATGTGTTTTCCCCTCAAATGTTTCAGAACTAATGTCCTTCATACTTCTTTGTCGTTCCTATTATTATTTTCACTCTGCATGTTTCAGTCCTAGATGGTGTCCCGAGGTCGAATCCCGGGAGGACCAAAATGCTTTCTTTAGTTTATTCCAATGCATTGGGGTTTGTAATTGATGATTAATGTTTATAACTGGATGTTACTTAATTAATTGTTTTTTAGCATGCATTACTCACGCACGTACAGCCATTAACGCCTTACGAGCGGGCCCGTCAGTAATTTCTACTACCCGCCAAGCGGGGTGGTTTTACCCTAAACGACCTTGTTTCCGTGCTCTTTTTCATGCATAAACAAGAGCCAGAGCGTAATACAATTATGTATCCCTGAAAGGGCGTTAATTGAGCTTTCGAATGACACCAGAACCATCCTTCTACGACCACGCGTTCTCTTGCAACGATCGTGCAAGACGAGTGCAAAATCCCTAAAATAAGGATACATAATAAGTTTCCTTACATAATTCCCTGTGTAGCGAGGCAGTGAGTGTGGATGTGTGTGGAGTAAACGTCAGTAGTCGCGCGGGACCCGTGCCGAGCGGTCATGAGCCGAGCTACGCTCCTCCCATCGCCCGTCTCTCTCTCAGAGCCATTATTGCTCAAAAATTGCACACAGACTTGATTAAGTCAGGCCCCGCCACATAGTCCTTGGTTCTCTAGCCCGACTTAAGTCCACCCCCACTAGACGAGGGTTAATATTTGGATTCCATTACATTCATTGCAGACTATTTTATTATCTTGTCATAAATGTTTTGTTTTTGTTTTAGAAAAATTACTGTGTTGTTTACTGTATTTTTCTATAAATTAAATGTGTATATGAAAGGGCTGGAATACCAATGTTCTCCAGAGAGTTGGGGCTTGTACTGAAAAATAAATACATATTAATTATATATATATAATATCTGGCTTGTATATAGGAAACTTTTTACTTATGCCTCAACATAATTTTATTTATCAACAAATTTGTATTTATCGAATGCATTAACACTTAATTATACTCGAAGTCTGAAACTAACACATAATGATCCCCTTAGCAATAATAGTATACACCTCGTTTGGACTCCTACTGGACTTTGTTTCAACAGTACTTTGTTTTTCAACAAATGTGTTTGTATCGAATTTGTCAACACTTAATAATGTTCAAAGAATAAACATAACTATCAAACACATAATGACCCCCTTAGAAATATAAGTATAATTCTCCTTGGAATTCATAACACAGGACCAATAGGATGCAAGGCCTTTTATAAATCCACCACCACTGACATAAAATAGGGTGTTATTATGTTTCTTTAAGATGTTCTTCTGTACGTTCACTTATCAGATTTATGTTCTGCTTAGTATAGAACCTGCCACATTGGTTGGGTTAATAATTTCCTTTAATTATTATATATTGTCATTATAAGATGCAACTACGAAATCAAACACTTTGGCACTTGTTCTCGTGGCTACTTTGGCGGAGTGTATTGAACGTATGTAAAACAACCTTTGTATAAGCAGTCACTTGTCGGGTAGTTTGTATTTTCATTCATTGATCAATCAAAATGTTGACCGTTTGTTAATGCAATTTTCAAATGAACATGCTCACTTATGCGGACCAAACAATATGTGTTCATCAATGTTCTAGAGTTGCTCAGCAAATAACACCTCACATGCACCAAACACGCGATGTTATTGACTTATGAGAATCCTTATGAGGCAACCTACATTCACTGACTAACATTTACTATTCATACCTGTTTGAATATTGTCAAGGAAACCTACACACATGCATAATTCGCTTTTCTTTTGCCTGCAGTTTTCAGTGGAAGGTACAGTATATAAACAATAGCTCATAGAGACAATCATTACCTTCCTAATGTTACTTGACATCCAGTTAGAGGCACAGTCACTCATCAAAATGTGTGGACCTCATCTATTACGAATTATGGAAGTATATCTTAGGAAACTAATTTATGAATATAATAATTTCTACATCAACTACAAAACCATATATACTATATACAGAAAAGCAAGTTTCATCCAAAAAATCAATCCAG
The DNA here is from genome assembly GCA_037953745.1 of Lithodes maja. Classification (NCBI taxonomy): domain Eukaryota; kingdom Metazoa; phylum Arthropoda; class Malacostraca; order Decapoda; family Lithodidae; genus Lithodes; species Lithodes maja. The sequence goes on along the minus strand of JBAKBP010020871.1, from coordinate 25,790 downwards.
ACAGTTATAATTGCACAACAGAAAAAGAAAAACATAACGGGTCCACGATTATGTATAAGTGACTGTAGAGCCAGGCGTAACAACAAGCTGAAATATTTGATGAAAAGCCGTGTGTATCACGAAACATTAATTGCCACCTGTAAGACATAATTGCCACCTGTAAGACATAATTGCCACCTGTAAGACATAATTGCCACCTGTAAGACATAATTGCCACCTGTAAGACATAATTGCCACCTGTAAGACATAATCAAATACTGTAGTTGTGCGCATCAGCAAAATTGAAATAGATGAGAAACATTAAGTGTTAGTGTTTGCAACTGAACATTAACCCCTGTGGTTATGACGCATTATAATACTTTATTCTGGCTACTATTCTGGCTACTATTCTGGCTACTATTCTGGCTACTATTCTGGCTACTATTCTGGCTACTATTCTGGCTACTATTTGACGATTTTATACATTTTAAGAAGAATCTATAGGAGTTAAAAGGGTCAAAACTCGCCCTATCAACCCTCCGACTATATATATATATATAATATATATATAATCGTCAAAAACGTGTCCTAATCTTCAAAAGGTTAAGTTAGTCAGCAATGTTCAAGTAAATTGTTTGAATCAATTACATTAACTTTCAAAATGTGACTCTCGCGCCATCAGAACTTAGACTTCAATTATCATTTTGTCTTGGTGGTGTAATGGTTAGAGCGTGTAAGTTCTGTATGTCATATCCTAGGTTCGAATCCTGGGAGAATCACATGCTCTCATTAATTTAATTTTGGGTGTTTTTGGTGTTAAGAACGATGCTAAAAATAATATATGAAAGCTTTATTTGTCATCAAAATAAGACAAACCTTTATTCACATGTGTTGGCGAAGTGTTTTGCTTTATAATCTTGACAATTATTTCAAAACGACATTGAGCAAACTGGCTGTAAATTTGCACACCAATTTCCTGGTGGACTCTTCCCAAGTTATAAAAATGTCAGCCCGATTGCTTTCATTAATTTTCAATTATAAGAAGTTAAGGGGTCCAGATTATTATCAAGTTCGTTGGCGCTACCTTTAGTAATATTAAGGGGGTAGTACTCGTTTTTTCTAGACCCCCTTCTCCCTCATGCTTAGCATATTGGTTTTGAGTATTAAGACGTTCGTTCTGATAGTTTGGCAATTTTGAAAACTTTCGCCTCATTTTTTTGTAAATATTAAAACCTTTAGGTGTCGATTCTTTCCTGGCGAGCGACAGCGAGTCTCTAATTTTATAAGGAATCGGCCTTTGTCCGGGACATTTTTCTACCGAAAATTTACAAATTCATCTTGAAAGGGTATCTAGGGGGTGTTTTTCTAAGCTTGATGGAGGTCGAGCAAGGAAACTCAAAAATAAATTAATAAACATTTATATAGACCCAAAACCAAGCCCTACCCCCTTAAGGAGGTAGGGATCGAATTATATGAGTGTTAATACGGTAGATAGTTCATTCATATCGACTAATTATATGAGTGCTAATACGGTAGATAGTTCATTCATATCGAATAATTATATGAGTGCTAATACGGTAGATACTTCATTCATATCGACTATTCACTTTTTTTTTTTTTTTTTTTTTTAACCCATGGACCATGAAGGTCCTCTCGGAAGCCACAGTATTTAAACGTGTAAAAATATCACTTTTTAATAAAGCATACCAGTTCCGGGAAATGTCAGAAGTTTGGGTGACACATAGAAAGTAGTGGCATCTTTCCATACCACATCCTCCACTCCTTCCCCCCTTTATACCTCATCCCCTGTCCCTCCCTCAACTTGGCCTTTTATTTTGCACATGTTCTAATAATTCATGGGTTAATACCAGTGAACCGTCAAGGAGTGCTACCTAACAGTGGCGTGAAGTGATAGGACTGCAGTAGGTGGCTGGTTAGGAGAAGTACTAGTAGTGGTGGTGTTATGAGGTGTGAGGGTACTGGGTGATTGGTGATGGCTCCTCCCTCAACCTGTTGCCCGTGCTGCATGGCGGCTGGGGTTTTACCTGGCAAACACAAAACAAATGGATAATGATAGAAGCCGTATTGTAAGATGTTTTAATTTTCTCAAGAAGACTATATCACTATTCGTTTATGTTAGCAAATACTTTATTAATATAACCTTTTTTGTTTTATTTATTGATTTATTGATTTATTTTTTGCCAGACGCCGTAATTCCCAAGAATATGAATATTGGGCGTTTGTCACGAATCGAATCGCTGGGTCAAGTTGCCCGGGCTTGACATCTACCAATAACATTTTGACAGGGGCTTGATCCACCGACCCTTTGATCAGCAGCCCTGTTTTAAAATGTTATTCTGTACTTCGTCAGTAGGTTAAATAAATGTTAAGTCATTCCTTCAGTTTGATGATATTACTTACTCTGCCTGGTAAGAGACTATAAACAATATGATTAAAATGATTGTATTAAAAGTGTACGTTTTAATCAGTTTATTCACAAAATCCATAGCAAATCACATTGACAAAACTATAATATCAATATAAATAGTTATGTGTGTATGGATGTGTGTGAATGGGGGGGGGGGGAGGAGAGCTTGATTATTAAGTTATATCCAATCCACAACTTGGTATGACCACACTAACTAACACTTGTAATGGTGTACTAGGTGAGTTTGGTAGGTGCGGGTTTGAAAGGTGTTGGTTCAGCTTAGTTGTTGTTGTCGTTCCCTAGGCTGCCTGGCCGAACAGCCCCGAGTCCCTAAGGAAGGCCATGGCCACGATCGGGCTTTTCCACAGGGCTCTCAAGGAGTGTAGATTATGTTGTTGGTGTAAGTGATAGAGTAGAATGCAGTCTTCTATGATGTATTTAATAGTATGGGGTGCTGTGTTGCATCCTGGGCAGGTGTCGACGACGTACACATCCAGTCTCTTCTGATAGCTCAGAAGAACTGGATGGTTTTAGCTTAGTGTATTGAAGTGCCATGTAGTATAATGGCATGCAGTGTAGTATGTTGAGTATTGTCGCATCATGTCCTGCTTTTCATAATTTTTCTAGTCATGTCTCGCCGTATGTTTTTCTGTTGCGTAGGAATGTATGTTTGTATACTATCTTACAATGTCTTCCAACTAACTCATAACTACACATGCCCTTCACTCTACACACCTGCAATAACATGCACGGTAACATTGGCAGGTGTAGCCAGATGAGGGTCACAGGTGTAGGTACCGGCATCAGACAGTCTCACCCGGGTCACCACCAACCTGCTCCTGTAGTTCTCGTGTTGGACCTGAGAGAGACAGAGAGAGATAAATAACCCAACATTAGGATGTTAGGAGACATTTACCGTGTTATATCATCATGACAAAGAGGGCGAACAAAACAAAGAAGGAATATACAAAACTGATGAAGATGAAGTAAAAAAAAATAGACATTAAGAATATGTAGCACACAAAAAAGACAGAGACAGAGCAACACAAAATATAAAGACGATTCAAACGACCGAGACCGAGACGAGAAGCATAACTTATTCAATATTTCTATGCATCATAATTCATAAACCTATATCTACCTTCAGTGATTGGTGACTGCCATAGTTAACCATGGTATCGTTGTGGTACCAGAAGATATATACGGGTGGTGAGGCTGCACCACGGACATCACACTCCAGAGACAGCTTCGATCCCTCCTCAATGTACACATCACTCGGACCATTTACCGTTGCTTCAGCCTCTGGTTTGGGAAGAAAAAAATGGTTCAATAAATTCGTGGACTACATACATATATACATATAAGCATAACCCCTACTGTACCAGAGGGTATTACCATAAATGTACCCTCCAGTACCAGGCAATGAGGCCAAAATGGCTTCAGAGTCGAGAGAGAATACTCTTCCACCTCAAAAGTTGGAGGAATACTGAGCCAGCTAGTCTGTGAGACCTTGAATGTAAGCTGAACAATGTTACCAATGTCTCAAAACAGTGCGTACAAGTCACGGTACCTGGTACCGCTCGATACGGGCAGTTACAACTACTGCATAGTACTGACGACGATCTTCTGTCGCTGGTGGTGATAAATTACTTTTAATCACCGTTGCTGGTACAGTAAGGGTTAAGAGGGCCCACCTCCTTTTTTCTTCTCTCTCCTTCTCTCTCTGGGTTGTATCCATTCAGTCACATCCAGCCAGATGTTTATCCCCATCCAGGTGTCGATTTTTTCCTGGCAAGCAGTAGCGAGCCGCATATATTCTTAAAATGTATTTGACAGCAGGCTAAATTTGTACTTTTTTTTTATAAAAAATGTCTCCGTCGAAGCCGGATTTTTCCATACAATGCTGGCTCGCTATCGCGAAGCAAGGAAGAAATCAACTCCTGGATGGGGATAAACATCTTGAAATAGTAGGCTGAATGGGGCCGAATGGATACAAGCCAGAGAAAGAGAGAGAACAAAAACAGGTCACCCCCCTTGAAGGCCGTTTCAATTACAGAAAATGTCGTTTCAGTCTCACGTCCTAAATGGCGGCATTCCAGGCGACCCTGTATGGGGCTGCTTCTGTCACAAATTCTTTGTTTTGAGATGAAGCCGAAGTACCTGATCCCACGTCTTTCTAGGTCTATGCCTATGCGCAACTCCCCCCTCGCTTAGAGTCCGGCATTTCTTCACTCAATTCTGATCATCCATTCTCTCCATGTGTCCAAACCAACCAAGGTGGCTCATGTGCATCGCTTCACTGACACTCTTAATGCCCATATACCTTCTTAATTCCTCTCTCAATACGCCATCCCTGAGTTTAACCCCACATATCCATCTCACCATGCTATTCTCATTTCTTTCCATTCTATTAATAACCTCCAATTTAACCGGCACATCACCGAGACATAGGTTATCTCACTCCTAACATACGAGGCAAACACCTCCCCTTAAAGGTGAAGTGGAAGTCTTCTCATGGTCAAGAGAGGCAACAACTCTCTAAACTTCCCCCAGCCACTTCTAGCAATGTTGGCAGCTCTGGCGCCACCTCCGGCGGAAACTGTTTCGCACAAATAGCATAATTTATTGACACACTCCAGCATTAGATACCAAAATCAATACTATCTGGCAGATCATTCAACACTAAGTTCCCCCTTACACACTGCACATTGCACAAATGAGGCGATACTGCAACATAACGCATAAAGCCGGTGTCACAGGAGTATTTGTTCTGACAATTTCCGATGAGCAAGTTTTTTTCTTGTAATATGTTGAGTTTCTTTCACATTGGAATTGAAAACTAGATTGAAGGTAGATTATGTTAGGTGGCTGATTTCTGATAAAACTGAAATATTGAAGGTGCCAGGCTACAATTACCCGTAAAATGGAGGGAAAAAATACCGCCTTAACCCTCCGCCTTCCGTGACGTATCATCACCATCTCTTTGCTACTTATACCCAACCTTTATCATCTCCCCACTAACTCACCCCTCAGCTGGCTCAAATATTAGGAGGCTATTATATATTTATAAATGTATTATACTTTGATGCTTAACCTGCGCGCGTCGTGCCCAAAATAGGAAGGGGGTTTGCAATCATCCATATCTGTTTGACTCTGTATACGTCACTCTGTTTATAATTCTAGTATCTAGCTACAGTATATGGGAATATGTATATCTGTCTGGCTGACTGTGTCTCTTTGCTTACCGATCTGTTTCTCTACCCGAAAGACAGTTTATAATCATACACAGGGATATTGATATAACTTTGTCAATTCCTACGTTTTTGTTCCATTTAAAACAGAACACTTTTGGCTAATAATGGATGCTCTCCTTGCACTTCAATTAATCTCCATTATAAAAACGACAATCAAAATAATGCGGTATGATTGTGTTCGATCTTCACAAAAATGAATTATGCATGTTGAGAGATCTATTGTTAAGTTAACGCCTAGTAACTCTCTCTCTCTCTAACTCTAATTCTCTCTCTCGCTCTCTCTCTCTCCATTTAAGTATATAAAGGTGAAATGTTTTCAATGTAATGCTCCTCCCAAATGTTATTTTATACACAGTCAAATTTCTCTCCTCTTCTTGTGGTTTTCGGGCGTATAATTTTAGCACCTTTTAGAAATCATTAACATTATTCCTAAGGGTTATAGCTATCAGGGGAACACTTAAGCTTGAACAAACACTATTCTATGTGCTTATATACCATACATTTTATCCCTATTTGTGAGGGGTGTTTCAAATTCCACATTTAGCTATTAAAGGGGGTATCCCACTGTGCGATTTTTCGATGGCTACCGCCCAGCGACAGAGGGCGACATGATTTTTGTGTCTATGTTCCAAAAATAGCCATATTCGCTCCAACATTCTCCAATTGTCGCCAAAATCGCACAACGGTCGCCCTAGCGTCGCCCATGTTCGCCCAGATTCACCCAGATTCGCCGTTAATTTTTAAGCATACCCCAAAAACGGCGGCGAACTGAAAATGTTGGCGAATGTTCGCCCTCGTTTTTTGTTTGTTTTCTATTTCTCTCCCTCTCTCTTTGCCTTGTTTCCATTCGGCCCCGTTCAGCCTACTGTTTTAAGACGTTTACCCCCATCCAGGTTTCAATATTTTCCTGGTGAGCGGTAGCGAGCCAACATAATTATATATATATTTTGTTTTGAGAGCAAGCTAAATTTGTACATTTTTCGATAGAAAAATTTCTCCGGCGAAGCCGGATTTCTCCATATTAATGCTGGTTCGCTATCGCTTGCCAGGAAGATATCGATACTTGGATACTTGGATATTTGGATACTTGGATACTTATCGAAAAATAAATCCATAATTGTATCTTGAGTGGGAATACACCTATTCCATGGATGCACAGACACTCAGACATACCCACACAATTATATTTATATATTGATTCGAGGGCACATGTTTTTGTAATAAACCTTATGTAAACGAGATTGTGAACTTCGAACGAAAATATAAGACAAAGTTAATTTTCTCTATGGGACTGTTAATTGTTCAGAATAATTCGTCAGTGTATCATTGTTGTTCTCCCAAGTATTGTTCAGATATTCCGGGATAAGGCTTGTACAAATTGATCCATAGATACACACACATACACACACACAATGTCCAGCTTTTCCAAATTTCGCCTTTCACACACACACACACACACACTAGAGCACACATACAATGGTGATGGGCTGGTCTATCAGAGTGAGAACTGAGCGATCTCTGCCATACCCATAGCTTACTCTGACTGTTCCTTTTACTTATATATTTTCTAGATCTCAAGTGAAGGCGTCTCTTCCGTGGATTGACCTCCCAATCTACCAAGATTGGAAGCCATAGCGTCACATTTTTCCTTTGCCCCTAAACTTTCTCTTCATAATTGCTGAGGGGCACAGGGCCCTGGGTGGGGCTTTGGTTTCCCTGGCGTTTCCGCACGCTCCTCAGCTCCCCGCCACGGAGTGGCTGGCTTCGGTCACCCAGGCTTTATTGTGGTCGGCAGGGAGAGTTCTGCGGAGGCGCTCGGTTATGGCCTTGGCCTTGCTCGGGGCCTTGGGGCTGTTCGGCCAGCCAGCTTGGGGAACAACAACAACAACAACAACAACAGCACACATACATGCACAGTTGCACACACACTCTACAACACACACACACACACACACAGAATGTCCAGCTTTTCCACATTTCGCCTTTTCACACACACAAACACACACACACACTACAACACACACACACACACACACACACACACACATGGCATTCGCAAAAATTCGCCATAAGTTGCACAACCTCCGCGGTTTTATCTCATTACATCGTCCAACATTCGAAAGTCAATCTCTGTGCATCCGCCATTTTCGCCCTTTGTCTCACTTCATCCGCCCTTAATCGCCCTCAATTGTCGCACAACATTCGTCATTATCGCCAAAGATTGCGCCATAATCGTGCTTTGGTCTTACTTCCTTCGCACTTCATTCGAGGATATTCGTCTTTTTAGCTTACATTTGATTTCATTCGCTTCTGAAAAACCCATATTCATCGCGATTTTTGGGACATAAGCAAAAAACACGGTCGCACGGCGGTCGCCATCGAAAACTCGCACAGTGGGATACCCCCTTATTTAAATCGCACAGTGGGATACCCCCTTATTTAAATCGCACAGTGGGATACCCCCTTATTTAAATCACACAGTGGGATACCCCCTTATTTAAATCGCACAGTGGGATACCCCCTTATTTAAATAGCACAGTGGGATACCCCCTTATTTAAATCACACAGTGGGATACCCCCTTATTTAAATCACACAGTGGGATACCCCCTTATTTAAATCACACAGTGGGATACCCCCTTATTTAAATCACACAGTGGGATACCCCCTTATTTAAATCGCACAGTGGGATACCCCCTTATTTAAATCACACAGTGGGATACCCCCTTATTTAAATCGCACAGTGGGATACCCCCTTATTTAAATAGCACAGTGGGATACCCCCTTATTTAAATCACACAGTGGGATACCCCCTTATTTAAATCACACAGTGGGATACCCCCTTATTTAAATCACACAGTGGGATACCCCCTTATTTAAATCGCACAGTGGGATACCCCCTTATTTAAAATATGTTCTGATAAAAATTAAATATGGTATAATGTATTCTTTTATGTAGACTAACTATATAGTTGAACACTGAACATAATGTGAAGATAGAAATGTTCAGAAATGTTTCCATTAGTCCATCATAATATTTTCCTTGGATGAGCTCTCAACATGTCAAAAATCAGTACAATGCGACAGTAAACTATTAGAGAATACTCTTCAATAAAAGGGTAAATACTGATACAAATCCTCATTTACATAAGTTAGCATCTCGATACAACTCTTCCATACCAATATGAACATTGTATAATGGTTGATGATTATATTAAGTAACCATTTCCCAAGGTACCACTTTAATTTTGACCCATTAACCAATTCAGTACCAGAGTCGTCCTTTGAACTTTATGTTGGCTACTAGTAAACGGTTTTGTTCAGTTTCAACAGGGCCTCCAGCAATTGACCACTTGCGAGTTTCAAGCTATAATGAAGTTGAAGCTGTAGACATCGATAATAAAAAGAATTACCAGCTAAAATATGGTGGTAGTAAATTAATGAATATATACATCCAAATTGAGCCCACTGTCTGTCAATTAAAACTGTTTATTATTATTGGATATCTGTTTGATATCGATGTTTTCGGCTCCAACTTCCTTATATAACGAAACTCGCAACTGGTCACTTAAAGGGGGTATCCCACTGTGCGATTTTTCGATGGCGAACGCCCAGCGACAGAGGGCGACAGAGGGCGACAGGATTTTTGTGTCTATGTTCCAAAAATAGCCATATTCGCTCCAACATTCTCCAATTGTCGCCAAAATTGCACAACAGTCGCCCTAGCGTCGCCCATGTTCGCCCAGATTCACCCAGATTCGCCATTAAATTTTAAGCATACCCAAAAAATGGCGGCAAACTGAAAATGTTGGCGAATGTTGGCGAATGTTCGCCCTTTGTCTCACTTCATTCGCCCTTGGTCGCACTATAGTCGCACAATTCGCACCAATTCGCCCTGATTCGCCAATTTGCAAATTCAAATTATTGGCAACGCTGCTTTTTGAGCGAATAGGGCGACAGTAACGCGCCAGTAGCGCGAATGCAGCGAATGTGTGTCGACGAATTATTGCCAATGCCATACGAATGACATGTGACATGTGGCGAACTGAGGTGATTGGTGGGTTTTTATGTGACTGTTGATGTGTCTCTCACTATACTCTGTTTCTTTTCAACTGACGGTAAAAAAATGCAAAGTTCCCATCAGGATTTCTCAGTTATTTTGAAGATTTTGTAGTGAAATGTAGTGCTAATTATATAAACTTGGACTTAACCCCTTCACCCCCATAACTTTCATTCTGGCTAAAGATAGACGATTTTATACAGTTTCAAGACGACCTATGTTATTCAGAGGGTTTATTGAGATCGTAATTAGCCATATGAATCCTAGAGGTAGATTATATACTAAAGAAAATCGTATATTGGTAACCAGAATATGATGAAAATTACGTTTTGGTGGTGAAGGGGTTAATATGATGCAGAGACATGATTTCATATTTTTCCATTAAGTATCGAGAAATGGGATTCAATACCGTCAGATGAAATGAAACTGAGTATACCGTATATACCGGCGTATAAAGAAACATTTCTAAGCCTTAAATAAACCCTGCAAAACCATGGGTGGTCTTGTACAAAGAATATAATTTCAATGCAAGTGAATTTGGACGCCGAGATTCATCAGCTGATTTTCCAAGTGACCAAAATCGACGAAATACGATAATTTAATCATAAGTACTATATACATAACAATAGGTTATGTATACTTACCTAATTAATTTTTTATAATATTTCATAATAAACTTATATAATACGAGGTATAAGTTCAAACTATTGTTCAAATAAAAAGTCAGTGTACCGGAACCATTACCGAAACACGTGTTGTGTGTGTTATTGTTGTGTGGCTATGTCGAGTGTGTATGTGAGGCATAGTTATTTCAAAAGGCCCTGTCTAACCTGTATTTAAGGGAACGTTCGAATGGGGCGAACGTCTTAAAATTTCAAAAGGAATGGTGCTAAACATGATGGAGAAAGGGGTTTAGAATATAATCCTTCAAGTGAAAATCTCCCCTTAAATCGACAAATGATAACTCGAAGTAGAGGAAACAAACTATCATAATAGTGACAGTGTTAATTTAATAGTTACTTCTACTTAACCCTTTGAAAATTAGGACGCATTTTGACAGTATATTCTGACTACCTTTAGAAGATTTTATCCAGCTTAGGAATGATCTGTGGTAACTAGAAGGGTAAAGAGTATCTCAATTAACCCTCTGACCTCCATCTACACTTCCTAATCTGAATACAATAGTCTTATAATTACAAGGAAACAAAAAATAAATCCATAATTGTATCTTGAGTGGGAATACACCTATTCCATAGATGCACAGACACTCAGACATACCCACACAATTATATTTACATTTTGATTCGAGGGCATATTATGTGTTTGTAATAGACCTTAAGTAAACCAGATTGTGAACTTCGAATGAAAATATAAAACAAAGTTAATGTTCTCTATGGGACTGTTAATTGTTCAGAATAATTCGTCAGTGTATCATTGTTGTTCTCCCAAGTATTGTTCAGATATTCCAGGATAAGGCTTGTACACATTGATCCATAGATACACACACACACAGACACAATATCCAGCTTTTCCACATTTCGCCTTTTCACACACACACACACACACACACTCACCAGATCCGAAGAGTTGATGGTGGCCAGCACTACAAAAACAAGTCAAGGAATATCATCATCTCAGGCATTCTCCCCAAGATCGACGCACCTGACAAATTCTACGACAAGGCCTTCAGCACAAATAGCCGACTAAAATATTTGTGTCTGAGGGAAGAAGTTGAATTCATCAACCTGTGGGACAACTTCTACAACCAGCCTACTCTGTTCCGCAAGGATGGCACTCATCTAAACCCTGTGGGTTCAGCACGCATGGGTCGTCTCCTACACGAAGCAGTCCGCAGCCATGGATCAAAAAACGCCATCCGAGAAGAAGCAGCAGTGACATAAATCATCCAACGCCAAGAAAAAAACAGAGGCAACCGAGGACCACCAGCGATAAGGACCGAAGACAGCGAGGACCAGGACAGCCATGAACATAAATCTAGATCCGACAAGAACCAAAAATATTATTAAAGAGCGTTCCGTGAGTTCTAAAATAAAACATTTAAAGGTTTTCTATGCAAACGCTCGTAGCATACGCAATAAATTTTCAGATTTAGAGGAGCTAGTGTTTACAGAAAATTATGATGTGATTGCCATAACAGAATCTTGGCTCAATACAGAAGATAGAGACTTTTTAGCAGAGTATGTAATGTTTGAGAAAAGCCAAATAAATCGAAATGGAGGTGGCGTTTTACTTTATATCAAAGAAAGTCTTAACCCTACCCTCTTGTCAAAACCTCAAATTGTGAACGTCGACGCATCTTTTGTGCTAATAAAGAATAATAAAGGTACAAAAATAATACTTGCATTAATATACAGACCTCCAGCTCAATCAGTGCAAACTGACCGAGAAATTTACGAACGAATTGCAGATGTAAGTAACTCACAAGATACCGTAATTTTTGGCGACTTTAATTTACCTGTGACCAAGTGGGGCGATACTCTTACTTCACACTCCGGACATGACTTGTATACGAACTTGCAAGAGAGTTCGCTTTATCAATTTGTTCGAATGCCAACCCGTGGTAATAACGTTCTTGACATTGTACTTGCAACAAAAGAAGAATTAATAGAGAATTTGAATGTTGGTGATGAATTCAGTAACAGCGACCATCGTACGATAACTTTCACTTTAAAGTTTACTAGTAACGAACCAAATAGTAGCATCGAAAAAGTCCCTAATTTCAAGAAAGCAAACTTCCATAAACTTAGAGCTATGTTTAAAGAAACTGACTGGAGCTTTTTAATTCACAATAACGACATAAATAGATCTTGGAAGTTATTCGAAGCCACTTACCTAAAGCAGTGCAAGACTGCATACCATCGAAAATACGGCGTCCAGGCCATAATAATAAGCCCAAATGGTGGAATAAAGATATTTCAAACTGCCTGCTTGCTAAAAAATTTGCTAATGATAGATTAAAATCCTCACAAAATGACGAAGAACGGCTGAAATTTGTAGAGCTACGACGCAAAGCCAAAAAGTGAATTAAGCAAAGTAAAAAGACCTTAGAGTTACATATTGCGAATCAAAGTAAAACAAACCGAAAGAATTCTATAGTTATATCAGAAAGAAAAAAGTAGTTACTTCAACTGTTGGACCGTTAGTCGATGAAAATGGAGAATACACCAAAGACGAAGTACAAATGAGTAATGCCCTCAATACCTTCTTTGCATCAGTTTTTACAACAGAAGACCTCAGTGATATCCCTCTACACCATCGCCGATTCAGATTGATAATTCAGATGTTCTAAGCAATATCACCGTTACAGAGAGAGAAGTATTGAATTGTTTAGATAAACTCAAGGTAAATAAAACGCCTGGACCTGATACAATCTCGCCAAGAGTTCTAAAGGAAGCTAAGGATGAGCTCTCCAAACCACTGACATTACTATTCAATAAATCTTTGCAGTCTGGAACTATGCCCGATCAGTGGAAGCTAGCCAAGTAACACCGATATTCAAAAAAGGCAGCAAATCCCTACCCAGTAACTACCGTCCAATTAGCTTAACCTCAGTTGTATGTAAAATGCTAGAAACGGTCATACGAGACAGGCTCGTAAATCACTTAGAGGAAAATAACATACTTAAAGATACTCAACACGGCTTTCGTAAAAAACGTTCCTGTTTAACAAACCTCTTAGACTTCTTCCACGATATCCTCAACCTCTACGATGAGAGTAAAGCTGTAGATATGATATACCTTGATTTTCAAAAGACAAAGTTCCCCACAAACGTTTACTGCTAAAACTAAAAGCGCATGGAAGACAAGACAGTGTGTTGAAATGGATAGAAAATTGGCTCAGCGACAGAAAGCAAAGAGTAGTCATAAACGGTAAGGCATCTAAATGGACCAATGTAAGTAGCGGGGTACCCCAGGGATCGGTACTAGGACCAATTCTCTTTTTAATTTACATCAACGACATAGATGAGGGTCTCACCTGTACAATCTCAAAATTTGCTGACGATACAAAAATTGCAAATAGCGTACTCTCAAAAGAACAAGTTGACGATATGCAACACAATCTAGATAAATTGTCATGTTGGGTCCAAATTTGGCAAATTAGTTTCAATGCGGATAAATGTAAAGTACTACATATCGGATACCTAAATGAGAAAGCAAACTATTCGATGAATGGCACTCAGCTAAAGAATGTAAACAGAGAAACCGATCTGGGAGTAACAATATCGAGTAACCTAAAACCGAGTCAACAATGTTCAGAAGTTGTTAAGAAGGCAAACAAAATAATTGGCTTTACAGGCAGGTCATTTGAGCATAAATCCAAAGAAGTTATCCTAACCCTTTACAATTCCTTAGTCCGCCCTCTTCAGGAATACTGCGTTCAATCCTGGTGCCCTTATTACCAAAAAGATATAAACAAGCTAGAACGAGTTCAACGTAGAGTTACCAAAATGATACCTAGCCTAAAGAACAAACCATACGAAGAGCGTCTTAGAGAATTAAATCTATTTCCTTTAACCCAGCGCAGATTAAGAGGTGACTTAATTCAAGTGTTCAAAATCATCAAAGGCATCGACAATATGAACTGTAGTAAGTACTTCACTATCGACCAATCTATTTACACGTGGGGAAACGGTTGCAAAATTATTGGGAAATCTTTTAACTCACACGAATCTAAGAATTTCTTCTTCAATCGAGTTGTCAACTTGTGGAATGGGCTTCCCCGAAACGTTATAGACTGCATCACCGTTGATTCATTTAAACTCCGCCTAGACAAATATCTCGCATCAAACCCGCGACTGACTGCGTTTGTAAATGAATAACTTTATTTTATCCCCCCCTCAGTTACTAACCCATCTGTCCCCTACTAACTTCCTAATCCTGCCACGGACATTAGTTCCAGGGCAGTAATTCCCTTTCCGATGTTCGCTTACCCACTCTAAACCACTGTTTGAACACTTGATCCTCAGTGTTTTGGAGGACAAGCAACCTAGAAGGGTCACTAGATCTGTTGTTGCTTGATTTCCTTTGTACTCCTTTGTACTCCTTTGTACTACAGCACGCATACATGCACAGTTGCACACACATGTATGTATGCGTTATTTATGTATATATATATATATATGTGTCTATAGTGTATACTGTTTGTGGTTCGAGCCCGGCTGAGAGTATCAGGTAGGATAAGAGAAGAGCATATAAGCATGTAATGTGCATATATTTATGTATATGTATGTCTGTGTGTATGTGCTGTCAATGGTTCGAGCCTGGTTGAGAATATAAGGTATATAATATATATATGTACTGTACGTGTATTTATATGGTCATATGCACATATGTATGTAAGTATACGTACATATGAGCGAGAACATAATTATTGCTCACTAGCGCAACTTCTGATTATAAATCTATGCATAAGCATTATCTATTATTAACCCGGGAGCTGCGGGAAGACTCTCCTGAGTAAGTAAAACTAAAAATCAACTTTTTACATAGAAAAAAAAATATTTTTGTTAATTTTTTTTTTTTTTTTTTTTTTTTTTTTTTGGCCCCTGGGCCATGCAAAATCTCAGTCCTCTACCTCCCCTCCTTCCCCACTTTCCTCCTATTCCTCAGTTATCACCTATTTTCCCTATTATTCCCTTATTCTGAGGTATATTTTCGTGCTAACATTAGCGAGTTGCAAGCAGGGTGTTGTCATCACTGATGGCCATCGAGTGCAAGAGAGAGAGAGAGAGTATCGATCGACTGTGTCGCAGTGGCCTTGGGGAAAATTGGCGGGAAGGTAGCTTGCCTCACCCATACATTATACAACTCGCGGGCTATATCTCCGATTTTGACCATCCAAACGCTGTTTTCACTCGTTTTATTGTTGTTTCAGGTTAATACCTTTATAATCAACCCATAATAGGCGCATATGGATAATTATTAATGCTATTAATGGTACAATGAATATTTTAGTGACGAAAAACCTCAAATACGTCAGCACTTCAGAGGTTAAGTGTTCGCGTGTCTTCATCCATGTATTTCCACCCTTAACAATAGAACGCCCAGCTCTTCCATATTTCGCCTTCTGTCACACACACACACACACACACACACACACACACACCTACACTACCGAGGATTAACCTCCCATTGTAGTACCTGCACCCTCTTTACCCTGACCATACCAAAACAGTTTCTGTATGTATGTATGTTTGTGTGCATATGTGAGCGTTTGTGTATACGGACATGTGCACACTTACTGCATGTTCTTATGTTCCTATATATTATGTATGTATATGTATGTGCGCACGTACGTGTATATACATATGTTCTGTATATGAGTAAGTAAATAAATGTGTATATGTACTGTATATCACTTACTCTCATGGTTATTTTATGATAATTTGTATTCTGCACAAGCATCATTATTGTATTTATTTATTTTGTTTGTAAACTAAGCTTACCATCCTCATATCTGTACATCTCATGCTCATCCACTAAATTGTAAAATGTGTATTTTCAGCTCATGAGGCTGCCATTCTTTAATAAACCGTTTATTATTATTATTATTATTATTATTATACACACTCTACAACACACACACGCACACAGAATGTCCAGCTTTTCCACATTTCGCCTTTTCACACACACACACACACACACACTCACTACAGCACGCATACATGCACAGTTGCACACACACACAGAATGTCCAGCTTTTCCACATTTCTCTTTTTCACACACACACACACTCACAACAGCACGCATACATGCACAGTGGCTCACGCACTCTACAACACACACACACACACACAGAAAGTCCAGCTTTTCCAGATTTCGCCTTTTCACACACACAAACACACACACACACTACAACACACACACACACACACGCACATGGCATTTGCCATATTCGCCATAAGTCGCACAACCTCCGCGGTTTTATCTTATTACATCGTCCAACAATCGCCGTGCATTCGCTATTTTCGCCATCATCGTTCGCCACTTTCGCCATGAATGGCCCTCAATTGTCATACACCATTCGTAATTTTCGCCAAAAAATTCGCCATATTCGCACTTTGGTCGTACTTCCGTCGCAATACAATAGAGGAAATTCGCCTATTTCGCTTTCATTCGCTTCTGAAAAAACCCTATTCGCCGCGAATTTTGGGACATAAAAATAAACACGGTCGCACGGCATTCGCCACCATCGAAAAGTCGCAGTGGGATACCCCATTAACAGGCTTCGAATTATCTTAACCCTAACCTAACCAGAATCGTCTATTGGTAACCAGAATATGATGAAGAGTACGTCCTGGTGGTGAAGGGTGTTAAATTGCACAGAATCCTGTAAATAAAGCTAGAACAAAAAACGTCACCGGTAAAAAAAGGGTTCTTTACCCCTGCACAGCTTTTTGCTCTGTACAGGAGCACAGTGCGTTCCTGTATTGAGTATTGTTCACATGTGTGGGAGGATCCTCTCACACAGCACTCCTTGACAAAGTAGAAAGAAAAGTCTTTCGTATCATTAACTCCTGTCCACTCACCAACTTTCTACAATCTATCTTCACCGCATTGTTGCATCTTTTTTGCTATTCTATTGCTATTATAATAATCAGTGCTCCTCAGAGCTCTCCCAGTGTATACCACCTCCTCTACGTAGGGTACGTGGTACCCGTCTTGCAACACAATCCCAACCCTACTCTGTGCAACTCTCCAACCCATGAGCAAAACGTTATTCTGTCTTTCTTCTTTTCAACAGCTGAGCTCTGGAACTCTCTCCCAGAATCAGTCTTTCCCTCTTCCTATGACTGAAATTGCTTCAAACTCAGTGTGTCCAGGCATTTTGGCTCGAACTTCACTTTATTTTGGCCCCGTCACTCTTTCAACTCTGGGGGAGGCACTCGCTACAGGCAGTTTTGCCTTTTGTCTCCCTCACTCACATAGAAAAAAACAATTAGTGTGTATGTATGAATGCGATATTAATACTCACGCGTGACTCTGAGAGTGAAGAAGAAGGTGACTGGAGGATGGCTGGTTAACTGACATTCATAATGGCCAGCGTCAGTGTGTAGTACATCCTTCACCCATAACTGCCATGCCTAATACACAGGGAGAGAGACACGTCTTAGTCACGTATGAAACAATTGGTTCCAGTAGTTCACACTTAACCTGTACTGTAAATCTAAACCACTACCAACTCAACTAGTGATGTTAGATTACGTTATTATGGGTTAGAACTCTATTACCGGTATATATATATATATATATATATATATACCGGCATATATATATATATATATATATATATATATATATATATATATATATATATACACAGTATTGAGTATATATATATCACAAATACACGTGAGCCACTAAATGTTTCCAATCTCTCAGTGGGGCTCGAACCGCCGACCGTCAGGATGATAGCCGACGCTTTAATCAACTACACCACGGCAGTCTTGTAGTTGATTAAAGCGTCGGCTATCGTCCTGACGGTCGGCGGTTCGAACCCCACTGAGAGATTAGAAACATATATACAGTATTATGTAGTATGCTGTATATTTATATAACACTAGCAGGGGTACCCGGCGTTGCCCGGGTTTAAATTCTACCATCTACCACCATAATCACCATCACTACTACCACCACTACCACTACCATAATCACCATCATCAATCACTACTACCACAATCATTACAATACTACTACTACCATAATCACCGGCCTCGACCTCCCTGTGCCTCATTCAGTTGTGTGTGTGAACTACAGCGGTATAGACGCTCCCGTCATTGTGTGTTAAATATATAGCAACGCGCTATATAGCCACGCCTCAGTGATCACGTGATAGTTTCCCGCCAATACTACCTTACCCACGCTAATTACTGTGAGGAGGTCAGTTGTGTGTGTGAACTACAGCGGTATAGACGCTCCCGTCATTGTGTGTTAAATATATAGCAACGCGCTATATAGCCACGCCTCAGTGATCACGTGATAGTTTCCCGCCAATACTACCTTACCCACGCTAATTACTGTGAGGTCAGTTGTGTGTGTGAACTACAGCGGTATAGACGCTCCCGTCATTGTGTGTTAAATATATAGCAACGCGCTATATAGCCACGCCTCAGTGATCACGTGATAGTTTCCCGCCTATACTACCTTACCCACGCTAATTACTGTGAGGAGGACCTGGAGCCGCCAAGCCAGAATACCGGCTAACATAAGTGTTCATTTTGTTTTCCTTCTTTCTTTTATATTATTATTTTGTTTTCTCCTTAGTAAGCTTATCTTCCTATCTTCTGACAGACACCAATTTGTTTGTCGTATATTTTAGTCTTTCTCTCCCAAACTATTGTTTTTTTTTTTGTTTTTTTTTTGTTTTTTTTTTAGTATACAAATCACTCCATTACCTGTGTCAAATATTTTATGTTTTATTAAAATATCGTAAATAGGCTAGCCTCTTGATATCGAAATTGAGATAGCTATTACCTCCATGTAAACAGGCCCAACAAACTCCCACTAGGTCTACCACATACTATATTTTGTATGCCTTCATACTAACCAATATCTCTCTTTTTTTTACAGTCTCATGTAATCATAAAATTCAAACACATATTTCTATAGTTTTACAGGCTCTCGACATAGTATCTTATTACTAACATATCTCACATATATTTTTCATTTATTTTCACAGGGCTTTTGAAACTATCTTAAATTAATACTATATCATCTTAGCAGCCAAAATGCCTTCGAACTTCAAACGTTGCGAGCAGTGTACAGGTCGATTCGCTGGACAATACTTCAGTGACTACTTCTCCAACCCGGAATGCAGGCTGTGCGAAAACCGCCGACATCTGTTAGAAGGTCTGAACGAAGTAAAAGCCAATTATGTCAAACTCCAGAAGGAATTCTACTCTTTGCAGGAATTTGTTTCCCTCAATGTAGCAGCAACACCAGAAACCCAGCAGGATGTAGGACTACCAGTGCAGGTGTATAGCCAAGACAACGCAACTGCCCTCCCTTCTCCCCCTAGATCTCCTTCCCCACCCAGAATTGACCAGCCGCTAACATCCCCACCAGCCAGCCCCCCCGCCCCCCACAACAGCCCTCCATCCCCTCAAAATTCCAGAGTCTCTCCCACCAGCTTTACTCCCGTAAGAAATGGGGCGAGGCAATCAAAAAGGAGGTCACATCTGCCGGTCACCACATTTAATAAATACCAGATTCTGACAGAAACAGGAGACAAAACTGAGGAGACCAGGCTCATTGGAGACTCCATCTTACGAGGACAACTTGAAGAGTTCTGTGGAAGAGTCCCAAACCACAGAAAGCGTTTTTGCATACCGGGTGCAGGTTTGGACGACATCACAGAAGCCTTCGACGATGTCACCATCAACGCTGACGAGAACACCCTGTTCGTTATTCACGCAGGGTCGAACGATGTAATGCGCACCAGATCAGAGGAACTAATGGAAAAATACCGTAAGGCAATCCAGCGTTACAAGAGTAAGTCATGTAACATAATCATTTCAGGCATTCTTCCCAAGATCGATGCAGAGACCGGTTTCTACGATAAGGCGTTCAGTACTAATAACAGACTTAAATCCCTCTGCTCACAGGAAGATGTCGAATATCTCAATCTCTGGGACCATTTCTACAATCAACACATTCTCTTTCAGGATGATGGCTGCCATTTGAATTCAGTCGGAGGAGCACGCCTAGGCAGACTCCTACATGATGCAGTCTGCACTTTCAGATCAAAAAACGACAACCGAGCAGGGGCAGTAGCAGCGACATAAACTACCCCATATCAAATGTAAACTCTATCCAAAATAATATCACGGCCTGCTACGTTAATGCATGCAGCTTACGCAATAAATTCGAAGACCTGGAAGCACTTGCATGTATGGAGGAATGTGATATAATCGGTGTTTCAGAATCTTGGATCAACACGGAAAAGCGTGATTTTTTGGCGGAATACGCATTACCAGGTTATACTCCCTTCAGCTGCGAAAGATCCCATAGAATGGGAGGTGGGGTTCTGCTATATGTTAAAAGTAATCTTCACCCAATCGAGGTAACCAAACCTGCCATAAATAATATTGATACTAGTTACGTTCAAATAAATAATCAAGCAAGCAAGATAATAATTGGCCAAATTTATCGACCTCCTGCACAATCACCCGATACTGACGAGAAACTCTATGATCAAATAGCGGAAATAAGTTGTCAGGAAGAAGCAGTAATATTTGGCGATTTCAATCTGCCAGTCACAACATGGGGCGAACCACTAAATGCTCACGCGGGACATGATCTATATGCTAATCTTCAGGAAAGTGCCCTTTATCAACACGTAGAACACCCAACGAGGGGAAATAACATTCTGGATATTATTCTAACGACAAATGAAAGACTGGTAAATAGCGTTAAAATCGGACCGGAATTTAGCTCTAGTGACCATAGGATAGTGTCCTTTAACATTAAAGTAAATAATGACAAAGACAACGTGAGCACGGAAAAAGTACCAGATTATCGAAGGGCCGACTTTAACAAACTTAGAAGGCATCTTGCCAATACTGACTGGAGTGAATTGACTGAAACTCACGATGTAAATCGATTATGGAACATATTATCTAATAACCTAAACAAAGCAATAAATACAAGCATCCCTCTACGAAACCGGCGCCCAGCAGGCAAATATAAGCCAAAATGGTGGAATAATGAAATAAAAAACATCCTCTTAGTAAAAAAGCAGGCATACCAAAAATATAAGGCAACTCAGAATAATAGCGATAAATTAGAACACGATAGACTGCGTCGAACAACCAAAAATCTCATCAAAGGAAGTAAGAAGAATCTGGAACTTCATATTGCCAGCTCCAGCAAGTCCAATCCGAAAGAATTTTACAGCTATATAAGAAACAGAAAAACGGTAACTTCAACAATAGGACCACTTGTTGCGGAAAATGGAGATCATACAGATAACAAAGTACAAATGGCGAATATCCTAAATAACTATTTTGCATCAGTTTTCACGTCGGAAGATACTACCGGTAACCGACCTACCCCTACGAATCAATCAAATGGCACTGAGCTCGAAAGCTTTACGATTTATGAAGACGATATCCTGTTCGCAATCAACAATTTGAAAGTTAATAAAACCCCAGGCCCTGATAAAATATCCCCAAGGATCCTAAAAGAAGCAAAACACGAATTATTAAACCCACTCGCAAATCTGTTCAACAAATCATTGAATGTTGGGATAGTTCCAAACGAATGTAAACTAGCTAACGTGACACCCATATACAAAAAAGTAAATAAGTCCTCTCCCGGCAATTATCGACCAATTAGCTTAACATCGGTAACGGGCAAATTAATGGAAACCATTATAAGGGACAAAATAGTAAAACATTTGGAAGAAAATAATTTAATAAAAGATTCTCAGCACGGTTTTAGAAATAAACGTTCATGCTTAACAAACTTACTCGACTTCTTCAATGATGTTTACAAATCATATGATAAGGATAGAGCAGTTGATATAATATATCTCGATTTTCAGAAAGCTTTCGATACCGTACCCCACAAGAGACTAATTGACAAAATAAAAGTTCATGGCATAACAGGAAAAACTCTGAAATGGCTCGAAAATTGGCTCTCAGACCGTAAACAACGAGTTGTAATAAATGGTGAAGAATCAGATTGGTGCAAAGTAAATAGTGGCGTTCCCCAGGGTTCGGTATTAGGTCCTATTCTTTTTATAATTTACATAAACGACTTAGACGAAGGAATAGAATGCAAAATTTCGAAATTTGCTGACGATACAAAAATTACTAATAAAGTAACCTCAACAGTACATTGGCAAAAACTACAAGGTGACCTAGACACTTTAGAAAACTGGGCAGAAAAATGGCAAATGAAATTCAACATAGAAAAATGCAAAGTATTGCACATCGGTAGTAACAACGCTAAAAAAGATTACTCAATGAACAACATTCAACTATCAAATACAAATAATGAAAAGGATCTGGGAGTTATAATATCAAGTGACCTGAAGCCGAGTAAACAGTGTACAGAGGTAATAAAAACTGCTAATAAATTGGTGGGTTTCATCGGCAGAACATTCAAATTCAAATCAGAAAAAATCATACATACTCTATTCAACTCATTGGTGCGTCCCCATCTCGAATACTGCGTGCAATTCTGGTCACCGTACTACCGAAAGGACATAAATAAACTTGAAAGGGTGCAACGCAGAGTCACTAAAATGATACCTAGATTGCGTAATAAACCGTACGAAGAGCGCTTAAAAGAACTAAATTTGTTTAGCTTAACAAAGCGCAGAATGAGAGGTGACCTAATAGAGGTGTTCAAAATTTTCAAGGGATTCAGCAACCTAAATGTAAGCGAATTATTTACGATCAATCAAGCAAACACGAGAAACAATGGTTATAAGATTATAGGCAAGCGTTTTCATTCTCACGAGGCGAAGCATTTCTTCTTCAACCGCGTTGTGAATAATTGGAACAGACTACCCTCGAACATTGTAAACTGTAATACTGTCGAAACATTTAAGAACCATCTGGATAAACACATGGCAAATAACCCCCGATTAACACAGTTTCTTTCAGAATAACGCGCAACGAAATGTCAACGCATACCGCAATGTATATTGATTTTCATACATCTGTTCCCTTTCAAATTTGTAGTAAATAGAGTTAGCTTAGATTACAAATCAACTTCTTTTTTCTCCCTGTCCTGTCCGAATTTCCGTGTCAGTTTTTCAATACTGCATGGTATTTTTCCTATCTGTTTCCATGCCAGCATTAGCTGGAGGGAGTGGTGGGTGGGGAGGAGCCTTCTTCTTTGCTATCCTTTTCTCTACCTCGTAGTCAGTAGATTAGTAGTTTTAGATATCCAAACTGCCCCGTAAGGACCAATAGGTCTGTTGCAGTTTGTTCTCCTTTGTATTCCTTTGTATTCCTTTGTATTAAACGGCGACCTCGATTTCGGCCGCTAAATGACCTCTGATTTTGGATCTGACCTCATCCGTACCCCCATTTTGGGGGGCTGCGAACAACTTTCGTTCCATACACCTTTTCGATCGGAGGCCTCCTTCTGCCCCAAACGGCAATTTTTTTGTATTTGTTTTTTTCAATTTCGGCCTCGAAACTACCTCCGATCGTGGCCTCGCCCCCTCTATGACCTGACCAGGTCAATTGACACCCACATGCAGAGTTTCAGCTCCCCAGGTCCAAAACTGCGGCCACCTATTAAGAACACACAGACAGACAAACAAACAGACAAACAGACACACGAACTGATTTAATAATATATATAGATATAGATATATAGATAGATTATATGCATACGGGGTGTCCTCGAAGTATTTAACCCATTATAAGACATTGTTATTTATGAATTGTAGGAGCTACCTTACAACGGATTGCGGTATATGAGAATATGACTCCAGTAATCATTTAGCTTCCTTAAGGGGAGATGGGTTGTTTTTTTAGACCCCCTTCTCCCTCATGTTTAGCCCCATTAGTGTTCAGATTTTAAATATGTTTGCCCCATTAGTTTGTCGATGTTAAGACATTTCGCCCCATTTTTTTTTTGTCAATATTAAGAACTTTCGTGCTATTTAGGTGTCGATTTTTTTCCTGGCGAACGATAGTGAGCCTGTAATTTTTTAAGACTGGGCCTTCGGCCGGGACATTTGTCTACCCAAAAATGTACAAAGTAACCTAGAAGGGGGATCTAATGGATGTTTGTTTAAGTTTGATAGAGGTCTAGGGAGGAAACTAGACAAATAATGAATACATGAAAACAATCAATCAAAAAGTGAACCATCCCCCTTTAATGCAAAACATACCTTATGACGTATGGAAGGAAATCGTCTGTTACCTTACTGTGCTGTACCTTACTAATCAGGCTCACATAGAAGGTAAGGGGAGATGGGGCGTTTTTCTGGTCCACTTTTTCCTTCATGTTGAGCCCCATTAGTTTTGAAATTATGAGACGTTCGGCCCATTAGTTTGGCAATTTGAACACCTTTCGCCCCATTTCGTTGTCAATTTGATGACCTTTCTTGTCATGTAGGTGTCTATTTATTCTGGCGAGCGATAGCGAGCCTGAAATTTTAAGAGGAACAGCCATTCGGCCGGGAAATTTTTTACCGAAAAATGTACGAATTTATCTTGAAGGGGGGTCTAGGGGGTGTTTTTCTAAGCTTGATGGAGGTCTAGCGAGGAAACAACAAATAAAGGAATGAATAAATAGACCAAACAAACGGCCCATCTCCCCTTAATAGACCAAACAAGCGGCCCATCTCCCCTTAATAGACCAAACAAACGGCCCATCTCCCCTTAATAGACCAAACAAACGGCCCATCTCCCCTTAATAGACCAAACAAACGGCCCATCTCCCCTTAATAGACCAAACAAACGGCCCATCTCCCCTTAATAGACCAAACAAACGGCCCATCTCCCCTTAATAGACCAAACAAACGGCCCATCTCCCCTTAATAGACCAAACAAACGGCCCATCTCCCCTTAATAGACCAAACAAACGGCCCATCTCCCCTTAATAGACCAAACAAACGGCCCATCTCCCCTTAATAGACCAAACAAACGGCCCATCTCCCCTTAATAGACCAAACAAACGGCCCATCTCCCCTTAATAGACCAAACAAACGGCCCATCTCCCCTTAATAGACCAAACAAACGGCCCATCTCCCCTTAATAGACCAAACAAACGGCCCATCTCCCCTTAATAGACCAAACAAACGGCCCATCTCCCCTTAATAGACCAAACAAACGGCCCATCTCCCCTTAATAGACCAAACAAACGGCCCATCTCCCCTTAATAGACCAAACAAACGGCCCATCTCCCCTTAATAGACCAAACAAACGGCCCATCTCCCCTTAATAGACCAAACAAACGGCCCATCTCCCCTTAATAGACCAAACAAACGGCCCATCTCCCCTTAATAGACCAAACAAACGGCCCATCTCCCCTTAATAGACCAAACAAACGGCCCATCTCCCCTTAATAGACCAAACAAACG
>JBAKBP010020870.1:0-41724 GCA_037953745.1 Lithodes maja | reverse complement strand
GGTGAGAATGCGGTTTTAGGGTGAAAGGTGGGTTTTTGTAAGTGCGTATGGACCAGGAAGTGAAAGAGAGTTAGACGAGGTAGAGGGTTTCTGGGAGGATTTGAGAGATTGTCTACAAGGGTTTGATGAAAATGAAAATGTTATAGTTTTAGGGGACCTAACTGCTAGGGTAGGAAATGAGCCTGTTGAGGGAGTCATCGGTAGTTTTGGTGTGGATGGTGTAAACGAGAGTGGAGAAAGACTGAAAAATGTATGTGAAGAGTGCAGATTGAGTGTAGGTAATACATTCTTCAAAAAAAGGTGTATACACAAGTACACCTGGCATAGACTTGTGAGGGGAGAGATTGTAGAGAGGGCATTGATGGATTATGTGCTGGTGACAAGGGAAAGATTGTGTAGACTGCTGGATGTGAATGTGATGAGAGGTGAGGCAGAGGGTATGTCAGATCATTACCTGGTGGAGGGAAAGCTAAGAGTTAAGAGTTACAGGAGAATAAGAGACAAGCGTGAAGTAAGAGAGGTAATAAAAGTTAGTGAGTTAGAGAAGAGTGAAAAAGAGAGGGAGTACAAGGAAAGACTAAATGAAAAGTGGATGGAAGTGAGAGAGATGGAAGAGAGAGAAGTAGAGGTTGAATGGCAACAGTTTAAGGAAGGAGTGAAAGCAAGTGCAGAGGTAGTATGCGGCAGAGGTATCAGGAAGGGAAGCGAGTGGTGGAATGCTATGGTGAGAAAGGCAGTTGAGGAGAAGAGACAGTGTTTTGAGAGGGTTTTACAGGATGGTAG
Source organism: Lithodes maja (assembly GCA_037953745.1). Taxonomy (NCBI): domain Eukaryota; kingdom Metazoa; phylum Arthropoda; class Malacostraca; order Decapoda; family Lithodidae; genus Lithodes; species Lithodes maja. Next base: position 40,941 of record JBAKBP010020870.1, on the reverse strand, counting down.
TGTTGAGGTATGGGAGAGGTACAAGGAGAAAAGGAGAGAGGCAAAACGGAAAATTAGAGAAGCGAAAAAAGATGCAAACGAAAGGTGGGGCCAAAGGCTGAGTGAGAATTTTGAAGAACGAAAGAAGATGTTCTGGAAGGAGGTAAATAAAGTAAGGACAGGAGGACAAAAGAGGGAAGAGTCAGTGAAAGATGAAAATGGAGAATTACTAGTGGAACCAGTTGAAGTGAGGAAAAGGTATGCCGAGTATTTTGAATCTTTGTTAAATACAAGAGATGGAAGAGAAGCAGTGATTGAAGCAGAGGTGGATGGAGATAGGTTACCCAGGCCACCCAGGTGGCAGGGAATGAATGAAAGGATTGAGGAAAATGAGGTGAAAGAAGCAGTGAAACAAATGAGAGCGGGAAAAGCAGAAGGTTTGGATGGTATTGCTGTGGAGTGTATAAAGAAGGGTGGAGATGTGATAATAGATTGGTTGGTGAGACTTTTCAATGTGTGCTTTGCTGTGTCAATGGTACCAATAGACTGGAAGAGTGCATGTATTGTGCCGTTGTACAAGGGGAAGGGAGATCGGCAGGAGTGTTCAAGTTATAGAGGTATTAGTTTATTGTCAGTGGTTGGAAAGCTGTATGGCAGGGTGTTGATAGAGAGGATAATAAAGTGTACGGAAGTTGCAATAGGAGAAGAACAGTGCGGTTTTAGGAGGGGAAGAGGGTGCGTGGATCAGATGTTTGCAGTAAGACAGTTATGCGAGAAGTATTTAGAGAAGCATAAGGAGATATTTTGGGCTTTTATGGACTTGGAAAAAGCGTATGATCGTGTGGACCGTGAAGCAATGTGGAAGGTGTTAAGGATTTATGGAATAGGAGGAAATTTGTTAGAAGCAGTTAAGAGTTTTTATGAAGGGAGCAGAGCATGTGTGAGAGTAGGAAATGGTGAGTTGAGTGAATGGTTTGAGGTAAAGGTAGGTTTGCGACAGGGTTGTGTAATGTCACCATGGCTGTTTAATATGTTTATGGATGGTGTGGTGAGGGAGGTGAAAAGGAGAACTATGGGAAGAGGATTGGGTTTAGTAGGAAAGAATGGTAAAGATTGGGAGTTGAATCAGTTGCTGTTCGCTGATGACACAGCATTGGTGGCGGATTCTGATGAGAAACTGCAGCGGGTAGTCAAAGAGTTTGGTGTGGTTTGTGGAAGGAGGAAACTGAAGGTGAACGTCAATAAAAGTAAAGTAATGGTGTGTAATAGGGGAGAGCATAGGGTGAATCTAGATGTGAGGCTGGATGGGGAAATATTGGAACAAGTAGAGTGTTTTAAATATCTAGGAGGAACGATAAGCAGGAGTGGAGGTATGGAAGTGGAGGTAAAACGAGAGTGTGTGAAGGAAGGAAGGTTTTCGGAGCAATGGGAAGTATGTGGAAGACGAGAAATCTCGGAGTGAAAGTAAAAAGTGCACTGTATCAAGGAATTGTTGTGCCAACAGTGATGTATGGGGCTGAGACATGGGCTCTGAAGAAAAAGGAGAAAAGAGGGCTGGATGTGATGGAGATGAGCTGCTTGAGGCTTATGTGTGGAGTTACTCGTAGAGACAGATTGAGGAATGAAGAGATACGTAGGAGAGTGGGGCAGCAGGAAGATTTGTCAGCCAGAGTGGACAGAAGGGTGCTGAGCTGGTATGGTCATGTTGAACAAATGGGAGATGAAAGGCTTACAAAGAAAATATGTGAGTCAGGTACAAGGGGAGATAGAAGGTCAGGAAGACCCCCATTGAGATGGAGAGACTGTGTAAGAAAGGCTTTGGATGATAGAGGAATGACTATAGATCAGGCAGGGGAAATGGTGGTGGACAGGAGTGAATGGAGAATGCTTGTGAATAGTTGAGTGAACACGTGGTCATTTGGAGTAAGGGGTCGGGCGCAAGTTGGACTAGATAATAGTCCATCAGGCGCCTGGCCCGGGGAGATGATTAATATGAAGGGTGTGCCTGGAAGTGTGGTGGGAGGGCTTGTGGCTTTGGCTCCGCTGCATGTCTGCCTGCCGAGATCGGAACCTCTCCGGGTGGTCAGGGGCCGGGGGAGTGCTGGAGCGACCTTGGTAACCCTGGTCTCTGGGTCTTCTCCTGGGTGACCTGGATGTGTGAGAGTTTGTGTTTTTTATCTGTGTTTATTTTTTGTTTTATGTTGTTTTTGTGTTTTCCCTGTTCTTGCTCTGTCTTGAGTCGGCTACCCCCAAAATGGGGATTGGGCCAGAGCATATAGATAGATAGATAGAAATAGGAGTGAGAGGTTTCTTCATATATGTTATTGGAGTAGTAATAGGAGTGAGAGGTTTCTTCATATATGTTATTGGAGTAGTAAATAGGAGTGAGAGGTTTCTTCATATATGTTATTGGAGTAGTAATAGGAGTGAGAGGTTTCTTCATATATGTTATTGGAGTAGTAAATAGGAGTGAGAGGTTTCATCATCTACAGTGTGGTGGTGTACGAATCGAACCAATTGCCGGCAATGATGTTAGGGAGCAGTAATATTATTGTCCTATTCCAAGAGTCTAAACAGTCATCACGAGGAGGCTGGAGAAAAAATATTAACCCCTTAAGTACCGGTGACATTCGTTTCATTACATTCTGTCAACTATTACACGATTGTACTCACTTTAGGAAGGACGGCTACCCACTAAGAGGCTGCACGCTATCTCAATTAATCCTTTTAGCTTCCATATATCCATCCTAAGCTTCATAATATCGTCTAAATGTAGCTGAAATCCAATAAAAATTAAGTCACCGGTAAAGAAAGGGTTAATAAATACACATAAAAACACTTCAATTACTGTAGCCAACTGTAGTATGTATTTCTCTATTCCAATGTTTACTAGGATTTCCCCAGTAGATATTTTCGTCTGCTGCTTTTCATGCCAACCTAAAATTCGGGGGGAGTGGTGGGTGGGGAGAAAGCCTTTTAAGGGAAGATAAGCGTATTTATTTGTGCATTGTTTTATCTTGATATTATTTTTTATTTCCTCCCTAGACCTCCATCAAGCTGTGAAAAACACCCCAAAACCCACTTTCAAGCCAAATTTGCAAATTTTTCGTTAGAAAAATGTCCTGCCCAAAGGCCTCTTATTCTTAAAATTACAGTCTCGCTATCGCTCGCCAGGAAAAAATGTGACACCTAATATGGGTTTCAGAGGCCGTGTGGCATCGTTTTTCGGGAATAACTTATTAACAAACAGTTGGATCAGTATGATATTTTGACACACCTTTTTTCACACCGTCCCCTAATTTTTGTCAATATAGTGCATTACCAAAAGTGTAGAAATAAGCCACTTGTCCCTTAGTCATGAGATTAAAGTCACACATTAATGACTAAGAAACGGACAGGGCTACCGTGCCTTACCTGTGAAAACCACCAAACCATTATTGCTCCTCCACCAAACACGGTAGTTATCAGCCACCACCCTACCCTATTATCGCCTTTAAATTCAAGTAATCTATCAATATCAAGTATAAATATTCAGACAGTATGTATGTTTGTATATTTATACTTGATATTGACAGATTACTTGAATTTAAAGGCGATAATAGGGTTGGGTGGTGGCTGATAACTACCGTGTTTGGTGGAAGAGCAATAATGGTTTGGTGGTTCTCACAGGTAAGGCACGGTAGCCCTGTCCGTTTCTTAGTCATTAATGTGTGACTTTAACCTCATGACTAAGGGACAAGTGGCTTATTTCTACACTTTTGGTAATGCACTATATTGACAAAAATTAGGGGACGGTGTGAAGAAAGGTGTGTCAAAATATCATACTGATCCAACTGTTTGTTAATAAGCTATTCCCGAAAAACGATGCCACACGGCCTCTGAAGCCCATAAATGGCACGAAAGGTCTTCATACTGAAAAAAAAAAAAATAGGCGTACAGTCATAAAATCGCCAAACTAATTGGCCAAACGTCTTACAATCTAAAAACCAATGGGGCTAAACACGAGGGAGAAAGGGAGCAGAAAACCCGGCCCATCCTCCCTTAACGTAATTATTGTCCTTCTCTTGATTTAGTAGCCGCTAGTCATTTATATATAAAAGGCCCAACTAACATCATATTTCACCCCATAGGTTATTTCCTAACCCCTTAACCCCTTCATTACCGGTGACGTGCTTTTCATTATATTTTGCCATCCATTAGACCATTTTATTCAGCTTAAGGAGCATCTGTGGTAGCTTAAAGGATTAAATGAGATAGTCTGTAGCCTTTTCATCGCTAGAGGTCCTTCCTAAGCTAAATAAAATCATCCCATACTTGCCAGAATGCAACAAAAAGGACGTCTCCAGTACATAAGGGGTTAAGGATTATGACGCATTCAGACAGTGTATTCTGGCTATCATTAGACGATTTCATGCAACTTTGGAAGGATCTGGGGCCATTCAAAGGGTAAGGACTATCTCTATTAACTCTCTGGCTTTCAAATACCCTTCCTACTCTAAATAATATCGTCTAATGATAGCCAGAATAAACTCTCCAAATGCGTCATAATCTTCAAGGGATTAAATTGAATAGACACAATATAAAAAAACACATAATCAATTTGTATTTATTTAACTCCAACACCAAACACCTCACAAAAAAATTAATGAAAGCAATCATGTGATCCACGGGATTCGAACTTGGGTTACCACATACATATTTTAACACTCTAACCATTACACCATCAAGGCAGTTATAAGTACAACACACTACTACGATTAATACCCATTTATCGAATATTAGACATTAATCTAATAATGTACTACACCCAACTGCACTTATGAATAATCTATGAAAGAGAGAGGGAAGGATACTCATGGGGCACAGATCATATAGACCGACCTCGCTACGAAATATCCCTGAACCTAATGATAATCAATTGGTATTAAATTCACTCCAACACCAAACACCTCCCAAATATATGTAATCCACCGGGATTAGTCGGTGTCAAAGAAACTTTAAGGTCTGACTGCCTCGTAGGAACCTCAAAGTCTATATAGTCTGTATCTATGTGACTCATTGTAACTCAGCCCACCTGGCACCAGCAAGTATAGTCATTAACCTTTTCTGTACCAGCGACATCTTTTTAACTTTAGACGTTTTTATTCTATTTGAAAAGGGCCTCCAGCAATTAACAGGCTTAGAACTATCTCAACCTCTTTTACTACCACAGATCCTTCTTAAACTGCACAAAATCGTCTAAATAAACCAAGAATAAAATTACAAAGACGTCACCGGTACAGAAGGGGTTAAAAAGGACGGGTGGTAGTAAAATGTGTTAAGTGAGATAGTTCGAAGCCTTTCTAATGCTGGAGGCCCTTTTGAAACTAAATAAAACCGTCTAATAGTAGCCAGAATAAAGTTAAAAGGACGGCGCCGGTACTGAAAGGGTTATTCTAGCCCCATAATTGAGTATTTATGCTGCAAGGCCCCTTAGGTCTCCGTCACGCAGCACAGACTCTCTTCTTTATGATAAACTTGACCTTCGCAGTAAACCCGCGTATATACCCCCCCAGAGAATTATAGCCTCTCAATAAATACGATCCATTTTCTCGTGGTGATATTTAAGAGATGAGGATGCCGAGCGATGGAGTGTGGCGAAGTGCGGGTGAGGTGGAGCAAGCATTATAGTACAAAGAAATCAAGCAACGACAGATATATTGATCCTGATAAGGCTGTTTGTAACTCATGTACAGTCGTGAGTATTAATAACGTTACACCCATTTAATATTTTGAACCTTTAAACCCAACTTCTAAAGCATGTATGATATATTTAAGCATTGTGCCTCGTTTGGATTCGATACTGATTCATATAGACATATAGTTATCAGTGGTCATATGTATACCTGACCTATGTGAACGAGAACAATACTATACTGTGACACAGAGGTGCTCCATCAGCTGCCAACCCCTCCAATGTATAACATATTTAGCATGTAAATACATGAAGGATATTCCTTGCAGTACAAAACAATTAGACAGTGAATGTGTAGGAAGTTGGAAAGGAGAACTAGGATTATATATATAAATTATATATATATATATATATATAAATGTATATATATATTGTGTGTGTGTGTAAATGTGTGTGGGTGTAAACACATGAAATATGGACGTGAAATATAGCGTGCAGAAGCAACGTTATATAAATTATAATGAAGATTTCTGACACGCTAATTAAATATTTACCTGAAGGTAAATGCAAGAAAGAGTAAGGTTGTGGTCTTTGAATGGTGAGTAGTCCCAGAGTGTGAGCTGAGGTTGAACGGTCAGGTTATGGAGATTGTCAGCTCATTTAAGAATCTGGGCAGTGTGATGAGTAAAGATGGAAGTATAGATGAAGAAGTGCGGGAGAGGATGCAGCAGGGGAAGAGGGTTGTATGAACGGTGAAAGCAGTAACAAAGAATAGGTGGTCAGCATGGAAGTAAAGAAGTCCTTGCATGATAGTGTGGTAATCCCGACATTGACGTACGGGAGTGAAGCATGGGCGATGTTGGAGAGACACAAATCAAGAGTGAGAGGGGTGGAAATGAGTTACTTGAGGAGTGCGTGTGGAGTTACATGGAGAGATAGACAGACGAATGAGGAAGTACGAGAGCGATGTGGTGTTGATGTGCTGGAAAGTGTGAAAAGGAACAGATTGAGATGGTTCGACCATGTGGAACATATGGTAAGTGAGAGCATGACTAAGAAAGTGCACGTGAGTGCCAATAATATTATGAGATCAAAAAGAAAAGAAAAAGAAAACATAGGAAGATTGATATTTAGCCTTTTAAACTCCATAGTAACGCTATTATCAATATTAGTAATGTTAATTTTGAATAGACATATCAAATACAAAAATACATAGCAGTAATTCGTGACAACAACAAAACATTTTAGCGGATTCCAGACAATTGTGTGTGTGTGTGTGTGTGTGTGTAGGTGTGGGTGTGTGTTTGTGTGTGTAAGATATACATACTTGCTCACGTAACACCCATCTTGCAACACAATCCCACCCCTACTCTGTGCAACTCTCCAACCCAATAGTGAAACGTTATTCCCAATCTTTCTTCTATTCAACAGCGGAGCTCTGAAACTCTCTCCAAGAATCAGTCTTTCCCTCATCCTATGACTTAAATTGCTTCAAACTCCGTGTGTCTTGGCATTTTGGCTCGAACGTCTCTTGATTTTTACCCTGTCACTCTTTCAACTCGGGGTAGGCACTCGTCACAGGCAATTCTGGCTTTTATCTCAATCACTCACATAGAAAAATCAATTCATGCGCATTATATTTCAATGTATAAGATCACGGAGAGAACAGGACTTATGTGGTCAACTGCACGTGCGTGCAGTAATCTTCTCGTATTCTTAAGGGTGAACTACTTTAAACCTAACACCCAAATATCTCTCTCTCCAGATTAGTAACACCCGCAATACACTCAAGGAAAAACGCGGCCACCATACTCAAGCCAAGGAGGGTTTTTGCCCCCTAATCCTCAAGTTTATGTGCTAAGGATGTGAGCGGACAGAGCGTGGCCAAAGAGGGGATGGAAGAAGCACTGGTAGCTGCTGTAAAAATAGCTGTAGGAAGAGGGAAAATAGAAAACAAAATATAAATAAAAGATTTAGTCAGAGCTCTTATATTTGTGTATGTAGTGTACAGTTGCCCTCATAAGTTCTGTTTCTTAGCTGTAGCAAGAGGAAAGATACAAATATATATATATATATGTTTCTAGTATTTATAGCTACAGGAAGAGAACAAAATGTAAAACCCAATATTCACAGGTTTTATTTAGTTTTCATGTATACTATATTGCAAGCGAATGTACAGTCGGTCAAAGAAGTGATGTCGGCACCAAATATATTTTGATCAATAACTGGTATCGGCAATATTTAATACTTCCGTGAGAATTAAGACACAAATGCAGAGCAGGGACCCAGTTTAGTCAACGTTTCACCAGTAAGGCTTCTTCAGGAATAACACAGTAGGAGAGTACAGTCAACAAAATATATCTCTTACCATAAGAAAACAACACAACAAAAACAAAATTTTATCAATCTAGCTTCATTATTTTTCATTCTGTGTCCGGTATCTAGTCTATGGATGACCATGGCGTTGCTTAACCTAAATTTCTTCATATCGGCTTCATGTTCTTTTATTCTGTTCTGTAGGCCTCGGTACGTTTCGCCTATATATACTTCATTACATGTGGTACAATCGGGAATATTAAGTGTCCGCTACATTTGACTTAGGCAGAATTATTAGTTTTTGGGGTTTTTCTTTGCGTTCATTCCTACCGTGGATTAGGTGAGCTTTCTTCTTGACACAGAATGAAATATAATGAAGCTAGATTGATAAAAACAAATACTGTTAAACGTAGATGCTTTGAGTAAGCTCATATCGTAATGAATGATACCATGAACTTAAATAAAGGTTCCTTTTCACTAGCCAAACCACTTGCATATTTATTAACGAGTCGAGAGCCAGACTAAACTATTTGAACATTTCATGCTGTTGTTTTTGTTGTGTAGTTTCCTTATGGTAAGATATATATTTTGTTGACTGTCCTCCCCTACTGTATGTTATTCCTGAAGAAGCCTTACTGGCCAAACCTTGAATAAACTGGGTCCCTGCTCTGCATTTGTGTCTTAATTCCCACATATGTTGCAGCCATTGCTGTTTCTTCACCACATTTAATACTTTATTTCATCGTTTTGAGTGAGATATAAGTAACACCCCATTTTTAACATTCATCATTAATTACAAACCCCAATGTACATGAATAAACTAATGAAAGCATATGGTCCTCCCTGGATTCGAACACCGAACATAAGCATCTAAACCATTAGACCACCAACACAGTTAAAGGTTGAGTACACAATCACGATTGACAATCTAATCATGCACTCAGACCCAACTGCATTATGGAAAGAGTAATGATTTAGTGAGAGGAAAGAACTTTGAATGGGGCCAAGAACACTAAAGACCGGCCTCGCTATACATTAGTTCCTGAACCTATAGAAATAAATTATGTAACACCCGTTCTTAACATTAATCATTAATTACAAACCCCAATGTACATGAATAAACTAATAAAAGCATATGGTCCTCCCGGGATTCGAACTCGGGACACCACACCCAACATGTTCCTACACTTACCCACCCTATTAAACATCTGACAGAAATTAATACATCACAGAGCGAGCCAAACGTAATGACAACTGAGACATGACTTACTAGCGCTATCGTACTAGATGAAGAGCTTGTATAGGGATTACGTGCAAGAATTATTTTGACGCGTTTTGACATCTTATTCTGGATAACACGCGAATATATGCAGTTTAGGAAGGATCTCTAGGAATCAAAGTGGTAAAAATCTATCTCAAGTAATCCTCTAGCGCCCATACGTTCATCCTAAGCTGAATACCATCGTTAAATATCAGCCAGAAAAACTACTAAATGCAAAATCAAGAGGGTTTAAAATTACGAAACAATTGAGGATCATGATACGTTTTGAGAGTTTATTCTGGCTATCAGTAGACGATTTTATACGGCTTAGGTAGGAATGAAAAGGGTAAAGACTATCCCAATTAAACCCTTGACTTCGTGAGAATTAAAAGGGCATGTGAGACAATTTATACCCCTTTGATTTCCATAGGTCTACATGATATTAAGTGTTTATCAATACGAAAAAGAAAAAAACAGAAGTTTTTCAAAATACAATATGAACGTTTTAACGCGATGACATTTAAAGCTCATGAACAATCACACTTCCATGTTATCACTGTCTAAACTCTAAAGCATGTTAAAGCATGATTGATACTGCACAGATGTCTTGGTTTGCCATAAATTTTGTTCTAAAATAGTAAACAAAGCCATGCAAGATATTTTAAGCTTAGAACATTGATGGCAAACCCTGTCGCCTCTCTCTTGTGGTAGTGATAAATTAATTATACCGCGGAATTCGAATCTGTTTTGATATTGCCTTTATCTAGCTTACCCTGATATATTTCGTACGTGATGAAGTAATGTGTATGCAGTATTGATATTTACTGTATATTACGAGAGTGTAAAATTTGTCTTTCCTTGAATATCTATCAATACAATTATTCATAGTTTGGTCTTTCAAATCATAAATAAACACGTATTGGCAGGTCATACCATATAGCAACACTAATGGTACCGACTCTAACGATAAAAAGGCATTGTTGTTGTTGTTGTTCCCTAAGCTGCCTGGCCGAACAGCCCCGAGTCCTTAAGGAAGGCCATGGCCACGGTCGGCCTCTCCCACAGAGCTCTCAAACAGTGTAAATTGTGTTGTTGGCGTAAGTGGTTGTGTGAAATGCAGTCTTCTATGATGTGTTTTATGGTATGGGGTGCTGTGTTACAACCCGGGCAGGTGTCGACAACGGAGTCAACCAGCCTCTTCTGATAGCTCAGAAGAGCTGGATGGTGTCCGCATCTCAGTCTGGCCAGGTGGACTCTGTCCTCGCGAGGAAGGGAGGATTCAGAAGGATGGATTTCGGGTGGTCGTGCTTGCAGCTGCGTGTTGTCTATGAGTGAGTGGATGGAACGGCGAGTGATATGAGTAATTATGGATGTGCTTCCGGAAGTTGGTTTGGGGTGGGCAGGGAGGGAGAGAAGACAGTATTTGTGTGTGATAGCGTGTGCTGGGTGTTGTTTTGATATTTCTTGGTGTCTGTGGGTGTGTTGCCATGTAGTGTAGTGGGTGGTGTTGATTCGTGGAGGCTGCTGCCAGGAATTGAGTGCCTCTCATGTCTAGATGATCTTTGACTTTTAGGACTTTGGTTTCTTGAAGTAGGTGATCTGTGGGTGTAGTAGCTGTGCATCCTGTGATGATTTTAAGGGCTTTATTTTGAATAGTCTGTAAGGTCTTATGATGTGTTTCAGCTAGGTTAGAAGCCCAGGCCGGGCTTGCGTATTCCATAACTGATCTTATGTATTGTTTGTAGACTGTGGTGGTGGTTTCTTTGTTGTGTCCAAATTTCGTGTGGGCAAGTGATCTGAGGGCGTTAAGTCTGGGTGTCAGTTTCTTTTTCGTGTTTGTGGTGAGCTGTTTGAATGTCATTTGGGTGTCGTATGTTACTCCTAGGATTTTGTGCGTGTGTGTTAGGGGTGTGTTGTTTATGTTGAGTCCCGGGACGTAATCGTGCTCTCCTGTCCAGCTTGTGAGGAGGGTTGCAGTGGATTTAGCTGGGGCTAAATTGAGTCTGTTTGTAGTGCACCATTCATGTAATGTGTCGAGATAGTCTTGAAGGAGTCTTGTTGCTGTTATTCACTGTTATTCACTTGCTTGTTTCGTCAAGGGGAATCCACGCAATGCGAGCTAAGCTCATTATTATCGCGCCTCCTTAACTGGGAATGTATTGCGTGAAATGCATGTTAAGTGTTTATGTATCGTTGGAATGGCTGTGGATGTGTGTGTAGTCTGTATTTTAGCCAATTGGCGACATCTGGAAACGAAGGCTTAGGGTTAATCTGTATGGTACCATTCTCACTACGGTACCAGTCTCACCCGAAGGCTTAGGTTGACCAGTAGCTTAGGTGAACCATATGATACCCATCTCGCCTTGTACCATTTTTGCCAACCCCAGATGGGACGTCACAACGTCGTCCACTTATTCCAGGTACCTATTTACAGCTAGGTGAACTGAGGCTAACACATGAAAGGAGACAAGCCCAATTTGTCTCCGCCCGGCCGGGGGATTGAACCCCCGATCCCTCGTGTGTGAGACGAGAGCGCTACCTACTAGGCTACGGGCTGTGTGTCTGGGTTTTGGTGCGTGCTTGTGAGTGTTATGTCGTCTGCGTAGGAGGCTATGGTTATTTGGGGTGAATTTGGTGTATTTATATCATGCATGTACAGATTGAAGAGTGCGGGCGACAGGACGGATCCTTGCGGGACTCAGTTTGGGAAATTTCTAATGCTAGATGACTGACCGGCAAAGGATACGTGTGCACATCTGCCTGCTAAGAAGTTGGCCAGCCATCTTTTTGTGTTGTTGTGCATGTTTGTTAGGTTGTGGCAGGGGATGGCATCGAAGGCTTTACTAATGTCAAGTGTGGCAAGTACTGATCTGTGTGGTGGTCTAGCTGAGTTGATGCCGTCAAAAGCTCTTTGTGTAAGGTCTGTAAGAAGAGTGTTTATGGAGTGCAATGGCCTGAAGCTGTGTTGTGTTGGAGAAAGGGGTAAGTCAGGTGTCATCAGTTGTAGTACAAGGCGCTCTATGACTTTGGAGGGGGTAAAAAGGTATTTGTGTACAGGAGCTTATGGCCAACGTATGAAAATATTCCATCTTGATTTTCACTATCACAGTGCATTATTCGACAGTTTGCCATTATTTCTACAATTTATTATTAAGCTTATGCTGCTCATACAATTACTCATACCTCTCTCTGAATATCTGTCCATATCTGTAACTGCTTTGACAGCATGGAGTGCTTAACAGAGATACTGAGAATCAAATTGGTGGCCAGTAACCTGACTCTTGAAACACTTTGACTGATTGTGTTAATCTATGGTTACCTCAATGCCTCTCTATACGTCACGGTATTTCGGAAATGCCTCTCACCACCACCGTCCAAAACACCGATGTATATATATTTACATTTATAAGAAACTCGGACTACTATTTTTGCGCAAAGGAGGTATATTGTACACTAACATTTATGATAATGAGGATAGCTGACCTCGTGAACTATGCCCTTGAAGTTTTAACAATACGAAGTAGTTGTTTTAGGATACTTCTTCAAATGTACGAAATAACAAAGTTTTAAATTATTACCGAATGACAAATTTGAGGAGGCATGACATTACAAAATAACGAGATTTTATATAAGAACAAGTGAAGTTCAAAATATTACATAAGATACTGTATTCAAAAGTGCTGACATTGGGAGGTTTGACGTACCTCCCAACCTACCAAATAGGAAAACCTACTATTTGGTAGTAGTCTTGGCAAATCCAACGTCAAGGCTATTAACCTAATTGCAATGACGACTTGTCTATTTTGACTGCTATGTCGTCATTCCAACCGCGGTTAAAAAGAAAACGTCTAGAGTCTACTCCTTATCTTGCTCTAGGAGACGTTGTACATTAACCAAAACTACCACCGAAGGTGAAAAAAGCATAGAAGAGAAGAAAAAGGGGTTTACCTTAGTTACCGCTTAAGGCCCATCCCGTGTTCCGTCATGTGCAGATCCCTGTCGAACGTGCGCATGAGCGACCCTCTCTTGTTATCACATCTCACGTCAGCAGAAGAACGCGGATGGGCAGGGGTCCGGCGTGAGGGAGGGTATTATGTACGTTGGATTTTCCAAGACTACTACCAAATAGTAGGTTTTCCTATTTGGTAGGTTGGGAGGTACGTCAAACCTCCCAATTTGTTAGTAGTCTTGGCAAATCCAACGTCAAGGCTGCATAACAAATAGGAGGAGGACATCCAAGCCCAACCTACCAAAAAAACCAATGCATAAAACAAAAGTATGAATGACAAAGACACAATTTAAACAAGAGAGTCTAATAAAAGAGTGAAAAACTGAGGAGTAGCTAAAAAGAACAGTTTTAACACATGCCCGTCATTCATAGTAATGCAAAAACATAGACTTGTCTGAAACCAAAAAGGTACTGTACCCAAAATCCCTTTTCTTCAAAAACCAACAAAAACACTGAACACAAGAACAAAACACAATTTTCAATGTGGCAAAAACACTTATGTACTGGAACAATACATAATCCCAAACTTGCAATCCAGTGTTGCAAACCCGTACACCCCCCCCCCCACCCCTTTGTCATATAAAACAAAGGAAAAGAACGAGGGACAAGGGGGAAGACCAGGGATCTTCGCCAGAGCACCAGGAAACACGACCCCCGAGAGCAATCACCAGCCGAGGGGGTCGAACACTGGACACGGAGAGGTAGGAGGAGATGAAGGAATTGATAGAAGACCCACAAAACCGCTGAGGCGAAGGCAGGTAAGGATCGACGGGGCAGGAACCGGAAGGAGGCAGCAAAGGATCGGACATCGTGCGCAGAACCCCCACAAACAGGGCGACGGGCACGAACGGGCCGACAAACGCGGCGGCCCATCTGCACCTGCGAGAGCCTCCCACCTGTCCGAGGAGACACTCACACAGCAGGACCCGAAGGCGGCGCCACAGACGCAACAGAGGAGCGCAAGGCCGACACCGGGCACAACACATGGCGAGGATGCCCAAGCCGGAAAGCCTGGACGGCGAAAGGCCGGAAAGCGGGGGCCGCCCTCCCAAGCGTGGTAACAAAAGGAGGGGAGGAGGCGAACGAGACGCCATGCAAGGACGGGGAGAAACGCACGCAGTCCCGGGGCCAGGACAATGCCGCTAGGGCAGACACCCGAACCCCAGTGGCCAGAGCGACAAGGAAGAGCGGACGCCCGAGCAACAGAACCGGCGAAGCGGCCCGTGTAGACGCGGGTGAAGCCAGAAGGACCAGAGCCCGCCCCAGATCCCACTGCGGAGGGACCTGGCGCGGAGAAGGTCGATCCCGGAAGGCAGCCGTCAGGAAGGAATCCAACTCCTGTGGCAGAACGACCAGCCCAGCGACGGACCCAAAGATCCCCCGGACGGCAGACAAGTGGGTACGTATAGCGTCGACTCGAAAGTGACGTGTACGGAAGAGGTGAAACAAGGAGCGTAGGACGAGGGAAGGAGAGCCAACTGGCAGGCGAGTGGCCTGTAGCCACCTAGGAAAAGACCTCCAGCGGGACCCGTAAGGCCCCCAAGGAGAAGACGGCCAGGAACGCTGCAGGAAGTCAGTCAGGGCCCGGCCGGGGACCGGGAGCCACCGTGCCACATGAACAAGCACGATGCGAAGGCCAACGAGGCCCGCAGGACCCCAACCGAGCCCAAGTGGAAGCCGGAGACAGGTAGAGGGACCGGACTCGGGCACCACCGCGGCAACCGGGCGGACCAAGCCCGTGCCGGCCACAGAGGCGCGAGGAGCCAGACGCAGCCGTGGTACAGCCGCAGCCTCGCGAGGACTGGGCACAGCAACAGCGCGTCTGGGGGCGGAAAGATGTAGATCGACCGCCACCCGTACCAGGCCACCATGAAAGCGGCCGGACCCCCCCCGGAGCGCGAGGCCGGAGGGAGAGGTCCAAAGGCAACTGGCGCGGCACCCCCGATGCGAACAAGGCGACCTCCGGAACACCTCAGGAAGCCGCGAGGTCGGCGAACACAGTCCGTTGCATCGCCCATTCAACAAGAACGCCCTGCCCTCTCGACAGGGCGGCCGCCCACAGGGTGGCAGGCCCGGGCAGGGAGGAGGCATGCAAGGAGAAGGGGTGTCGGGCCGCGAGGAAGAACAACTCCACCGAGACTCCCAATAGAGTCAACGACCTGGAGGACCCCCGCAGAAGGAAACAGGGGACAGCCTGTCTGAGTGTCTAACCCGAAGGCCACCGACTGACCCCGAAGGGCCAGCGCGTGGTCCCGCAGGAAGAACAGAGGAACCAACAGTCGGAGGGCATAGACGGGTAAGTGGAGGGAGACCCACCCATCTGCCGGGAAGTGGACGTCCCAGGTTCGATCGGGAACCCCACCCAACCTCGCCGACGTATCTGTGGCTACCCAGACCGTCGGCGGGGGGGCGGACCAGGGCACAGCCGCAGAGAGCGAGCCCTGAGCAACCCAGCGACCGAAGCGTCTGCGAACGGTACGCAGGAGTGGCAGGAGCCGATCCAGAGGGGCAACGGAAACACCGCGGGGCCCACGAGGAGGAGGCGGAGTAGCCAGAGGCTCCCTAAGGGAAGGGGCAGAGCGGCCCAAAGCAGCGAACCCACGAACGAGTCCCAGAGCCACCCCAGGAGGGAGACCGAGTGCAACACGGCGAAGACCTTCCACCGAAGGTGCACCGCGGCCGGCAGACCCCGGGTCACCGTAGCGCCGGACAAAACCCATGCGAGACCGACCCATGGCACGACACGCGACGGGGTCAAGCGTGAATCGGGAACATCAAAAGGGGAACCCTAACCGTGCGACGTTGCGAACGACTGTGAGGGCGTCGCCAATGCACAGGCCTAGGGCTTCGGAAACGACCAACCAGTCGGCCAAGGAAAACAGGATCTGGAGCCCGCTCCTGAGGAGAGGACCCAGAGCCTGCCCCACATGTGCGGAGAAGATCCGCGGCGCGATGTGGAGACCGAAGGGAAGGCCGGCGAACAGGAACACACGATCGGAAGTCCAAACGGCCAAGAATCGCTGGAAGAGAGGATGGAGAGGAACGAGCCAAGACGCATCCTGGAGGGCCAGCGACACAACCCACGACAGAGGGCACAGGGCCAGGCGTACCAGGGGTACCAGCAGCATCCGAAACCGTGTGTGCACGACGCGCCCGTTGAGGGCCGACAGAACCACCAACGGGCGCATCGCGTCGCAGTTCGGCGACGGGACCAGAAAGACACAGGAGAGGAAAACCGGGCGACCGGCGGTCAACTCCCTCGACGCCACCCAGCTCGGGCATGGAAGTGAGCACGTGGGCCACCTCCGAAGAGATGGGCCGGCGTCGGTGACAAGAGCGGAAAGGGGGTCGAGACGTCCACCACCAGGTGAGACCCCACCGCGCAACCCGCCGCCCCCAACGTCCCTCGCGGCAACCGAGGGGCGCAAGGGCAAAAACAACCCGAGGGAGCACCCGAGAGGAGGGGAGCGACCCGGTCGGCCAGGCGAGAAGGAGAACAAGGAGGCCGACCCAGAGGACTACACATTGTGTTGACGCGGAGGTACCCTCGGTACGGGCCATGCGGGCACGAGCGCCACGTTGACCTCTACCCCCCCCCCCCCAACCTCGGCGAAAAGGGCGGGCCACCCCAACCCCAGGCCGGCGCGGGGCAGACCACGTCGAAGGGCGGCCGGAAGTGGAAGGCCGGCCAGCCCCGACACAGCGGGGATGAAAGGGGCAAGAACAGAAGGGCGAGGCGGAATCGACGCACTGGCCTGCAACGTCCCAGTCCTGCGTCCGCGCAAGGCGGCAGCACTTGCAGCAGCACCCCGAAGAGGACCGGCAGAAGGACGGGACTGAGAAGACCCCGCGTGTGACACAGCACGACGGTGCGTGACGTAAGCAGGGACCGCAACGACACAGCGCGTCGTCGCGTGTCGGAAGCAGGGGCCGCCGACAGAGAAGCGAGCATACCCAAGCAACCAGCTGAAACAACCCCGACGTATATAGCGCAGAGTACAACAAACCCTGACGAATATCCAAGGGGGCCGGCCGGCAGAACGAGGACCGCACGGTCGGGCGTCGCCGAGTTGCCGCGCACAAAACCGCCGTCAGCTCGGGAACCAAAGACACCGCGAGCCGAAGGTGGACCCGCAGAACGCGGTCCAAACCCTCGCGAAGAGCGCCTGGTGCAGACGCCCCGAAAAGCCGCAGGCGGGGACAGATGTCTGGAGGGAACCGAAAGACAAGACAATAAGTCCGTCACCCTCTGTCGCAAGGGAAAAACCGTGGCGACAGAGGCCTGATCCGGGTGAGAGAAGAACGGGGTAGCAATAGAACAAAGTTCAAGAATGGGCAAGCCCATCCAGGACCAGAACGCGCCGGCCAACCCGCCGACAGACACAAGAGGAGGCAAAAGCAGTGACGACTCCAGGGGAGGGACCGAAGGAGAGCCGTCGACGGAACGGTGTGAAGTCGAAGGCCTCAGCAAACCAGGCCTCCAAGGGGAGAGGGCGACCGAGCATGACGGCGAAGCCAGGCGTACCGGCGTCGCACAAACCCGTCCCATAGGAGGACAGACCCGTCAACACAGCCAGGGACTGAACAGCCGGAAGGACGTCAGTGCGGCTGAAGTCTGACCAGAGCGTAGGCCTGCAGAAAGGAGCGGGACCGTAGCAGGGGTAGGGAGGGCGAGGCGCTGAGGGTGAGTCACCGCCAAGAAGCGCGAGAAGAGGGAGGCGTCCAACGACGCCAAGCACCCGTCGAAGCGTGACACAACCCAGCCCTGCATAGCCAACAATCGAACCGAGAGAGGCGACCCCCCCCCCACCCAGAATGGTCGGCCCGCAGGGACAAGCGTGAGTGGGAGCGAGACCCACGACACGAACCAGCAGCGTCGCGGCCCAAGGAAGGCGAGCGACGACGGTCGTGTCGCCGTAGAGGGACCCGTCCCCGATCACGAACGGCCGAGGGGGAAACAGCACCATCCCCCTCTTCCAGCGACACGACAGCTCCCGAGAAAGGGGGACCCCGAAACCTCACCGAGGCAAGAGGATGGGTACCCCCCAGGCGAGACGGGAAGTGAAGGGCAGGAAGAGAAGAAGGAGGAGGAGCAGGACGACGGGAGGGGGAAGGCCGGCCGGGTGAAAGGAGGCCAGAAGGAGCCGCGGGGGGAAACAGAGCAAGGACCCCCGGGGCTGAGAGAACAGGGTGGCCCGACACCGAGGCGGAGGAGGGAGGGACCTCCACCGTGGGACGAGACCGTGAAGGAAGAAGAGGCACTGAAGCAGGTGAAGTAGGAGAAGCAACGACACCCAGGCGGACCCTCCTGGACAGTGTAGGAGGGAGCAGAGGGCCAGCGACAGCACGAACAACCGCGCGCGGAGAGGACAACGTGAGAGGAAGTCGTCTGGGCTAGGAAAGCGGGCGGAAGGGAGGAGAGCCCCTATCCGTAGAGGCCAGGGGAGGGCGCACAGGAGCAGAGCCGCTAACCCCGGCCTCAGGGCGAGAACCAAGACGAGGGCGACGGGCGACGTCAAGGCGATCAGGAGGACGACGAGGGGCAGTAGCGAGGCGAGCGAGAGCGTGGATGGAGCCGGGGAACCCCCCGAACGATGGGACGACCAGCCGCGGGACCCAGGGGAGAGGGCCCGAGCAGGGAGAGGGCCAGGAATTGGCGACAGCTGGAAACGAAGGCTTAGGGTTAATCTGTATGGTACCATTCTCACTACGGTACCAGTCTCACCCGAAGGCTTAGGTTGACCAGTAGCTTAGGTGAACCATATGATACCCATCTCGCCTTGTACCATTTGTGCCAACCCCAGATGGGACGGCACAACGTCGTCCACTTATTCCAGGTACCTATTTACAGCTAGGTGAACGGAGGCTAACACATGAAAGGAGACAAGCCCAATTCGTCTCCGCCCGGTCTGGGATTGAACCCCCGACCCTCGTGTGTGAGACGAGAGCTCTACCTACGAGGCTACGGGCTGTGTTGAACGGCCGGCAGGCGGGTCAGGGATACCCAGGGTGACGCGGATCTGGTCGGCAACAAAGGCCGGGGAACGGCGGCCCACAGGCCCAATGTGACGGGAGACCATCGGCCACACCGACGGAAGGGAAGCAGAGGCCACAGCCGCCGCCGAGGAACCAGGGCCATGGAGCAGCACAACCACCAGGGCCAGACACGGGCCACACAGAGCAGGGAGGTAGGCCGTAGAGGACACAAAGAGCGAGTGGCGCAAGCAGGACATGTGGCTCACCAAGCACGGGGAGCGACAACCAAGGCGAAAGCAAAGCAGCCGACCAGCACGAGAAGAACACACACCAGAATCAGCACGTCGAAGGAGTAAGTGGAGAGAATGTCCAAGAAGAACCAGGGAAGGAGCATGGGGAAACAGGAACACACATGCAAACAGGTATCCGTACTCACCCTAAACTGGGAGCACAGAGGTAGGTGAGGAGGGCGGCCGAGGCGGAAGAGCACCAGCAGAACCTGCAAAGATGGAGAAAGTGTTAACCACCACTCAACATCTTACATGCAGGGCCTATAACACCAGGAAAGTGCATACACCAATATAGTATCAGGCAACAATATGACATAAAAAAGGTCAACAGTGAAAGCCAACTATAACCGCAAATTTGCGGGCCAATGGAGGTAGAACCATACCGACACAAACCACCCACACCGCCACGAGACCCCCCAGCGATCTCCGCAAATTTGCGGGGAGCCGAAACGACCCAGAGGACCGAATCGAGCACTCCGCAAATTTGCGGGACCGGCCAAGAGGGCCCGGTGCCGAACAAGCGAGAGGGGCGTCTAGGAAAACCAAAAAAGGCCCGCAACAAGCGTCAACTCCTTATGAACTCCAAGCGACGATGACCATCAAGCTGAGCAGTGTCTTCCTTGATAATATCATGACTCAACCGGTCAAGGGAGAGGCAAGGAAGACACACCAGGGGAGAGGAGGCACATTCCCCGGGAACCACCCAACCCACAGAGGTAGAGCAAAGCCCATGAGGAGAAGTGGCAGGTTGGGTGGTTTGGCACAACAGGGGCCCCCGTGGGGTACCCCAGAATTGGGCAAAAGCTATGAAAGGATGGAGGTGAAAACAGGAAGGGAACACAAAAAACCAGTAAATGAAACTGGTGAGAAAAAGGGTGGCCTAGCCGCGAGTAGAGAATGTGTCAGGGGCGAAAAACCCTGTGGTGTGAGGGAGAGGCCCCCGTGGGGTACCCCTGGACATCACGAACCACCAAGCGCCCAGGCCCTTGAGACACAGTGAAGGCTCGAAAGGGGGGACTCGGGAATAACGCTAGTTATGCGGCTGACACAAACACTACAAACAGCACCGCCACCACGAAATCTCAGATCGTGAACCAACTGTACACCTAGGCTATGAAAAAATGAGAACTCATAGGGGCATAGCAAGTCCTGAATGATAAACAAGCTAGGCGAAATGAAGCTAAAAGCTAAACTATGCCCAGACTAACAGGAAAAAAGAATATGAAAAGAGAAAGA
Organism: Lithodes maja; assembly: GCA_037953745.1. Taxonomy (NCBI): domain Eukaryota; kingdom Metazoa; phylum Arthropoda; class Malacostraca; order Decapoda; family Lithodidae; genus Lithodes; species Lithodes maja. The sequence continues at coordinate 20,200 of JBAKBP010020870.1, read as the reverse complement.
ATGAAAAACATATACGAGGAACGCCAGGCGCCCCCGTACCTTCGGTAAGCTATTTCCACACGCGTCTCCATTATACACACTTAGGAGCCCATTTACGTGTGCCCTAGATCACGTAACATCTGTCTAACAAAAAAGAAGGCCAGAAAAGCCGAAACTAACCTAAACAGGGTGAATTAAAGGAGCACAACAAAAGCGACTTCATTCAATGGAGCGCGTGAAAAAATGATAACAAGAGAGGGTCGCTCATGCGCACGTTCGACAGGGATCTGCACATGACGGAACACGGGATGGGCCTTAAGCGGTAACTAAGGTAAACCCCTTTTTCTTCTCTTCTATGCTTTTTTCACCTTCGGTGGTAGTTTTGGTTAATGTACAACGTCTCCTAGAGCAAGATAAGGAGTAGACTCTAGACGTTTTCTTTTTAACCGCGGTTGGAATGACGACATAGCAGTCAAAATAGACAAGTCGTCATTGCAATTAGGTTAATAGCCTTGACGTTGGATTTGCCAAGACTACTAACAAATAAGTTCTCTTTAACCCCTTCTGTACCGGTGAGGTAATTTTGTATTGATTTCAGCTACATTTAGACGATTTCGTACAGTTTAAGAATGATCTGTGGTATTAAAAAGTGTTAAGTGAGAAAGTTCGAAGCCTGTTCATGTTGGAGGCTCTTTCTAAGCTGAATAAAATCGTCTAATAGTAGCCAGAATAAAATTAAAGGGACGGCACCGGTACAGAAGGGGTTAACCCCCTCAGTGTATGGTGACGCCTATCTTACCTGTGTCCTAGCTATCATATCAGTAGACGATTTTATTAAGCTTAGGAAGGAATCGTGGAGGTCAGAGGCATAATTGAGTTTATATTGACCACATATTGAGTTTATATTGGGGAGGTGTGGCAGAGTGGTCTTGCCACTGGACTGGTAATCCAATGGACCCGGGTTCGAATCCCAATATGTCAATGGGAAGATATTATTGGGATGGAATTTGTGCTGTACCTAGTATCAGTGCATTACCACAGCACACCGAAATGCCAAATAAATACCCTCATTGTTCCCTGATTGAATAGCATTGTATGAATATTCCCATATTCACAAATATGCTACAGGGGGGCAATGCCTAGTGAGTTAATTGCTCAATAGGTGGCGTTCTGAGAGTGAGGGTCCGAGCCTGGTGGATGAGACTGTGAAGCACAGAGGCGAAGCAGCTTCAGAGGTGGAATTGCTTCGAGCCGTGAAGCTTCGCATGTCTCACTCCCTAGACTGGAGCAAGACCTCACGGGCCTCACCGTGTTCAGCGGTAGAGTGTAAAGGCTATCAGCCTATGCCCGAGAGGGAGTAGTTGGAATATAGAAAAAAAAAAAAAAAAAAAAAACATAGCTTCCTAGAGGTCCTTCCTAATCTGCACAAAATCGCATAATGATAACCAGAGTCAAATGAAAACGGGTACTCGTATATTTAAGGAGCTAACTAAAGAATAATGGAAGTTTTAAATTGCGACATGAGTAGTTTGTCTTAAGTTACAACCTGCTGTGATTTACAAGGAGACTGTAAATTTACGACATAACGACGTTCCAAAATTACGACATAATATGACTTGAAAATTATGACGCAGAGAAGGTAAAATTTACAACTTAACGAGATTTGTACGAGACTACCTGAGGAGATGTTAACCCTTTAAGCACGATGACGCCTTCTTTACCTTTGATTCTGGCTAAAAATAGACGATTTTATGCTACATATGAAAGAGTGTCTTGATGGTTAATGGTTAGTGCGTGTAAGTTATGTATGTGATATCCTGGGTTCGAGGCCTGGGAGAATCACATGGTTTCATTCAGGGTGTTATTGGTGTTACGAACCATGGTAAGGGGAGATTTCCACTTGAGGGACTTTTTTCTTGACCCCTTTCTCCCTCATGTTTAGCCCCATTGCTCTTGATATTATAAAACGGTTTCCCCATTACTTTAGCTATTTTAAGAACTTTCACCCCATATTAAGACCTTTCGTGCAATTCAGGTGTCGATTTTATCCTGGCGAGCGATAGCGAGCCTGTAATTTAAGAGGAACCGGCCTTCGGCCGGGACATTTTTCTACCGAAAAATTTACAAATTTATCTTGAAAGGGACTCAAGGGGGTGTAATTTTAAGCTTGATGGAGGTCTAGTAAATACCTCCCCTTAAAGATAAATTCCGAGGGCTTATTGAGGTCATAATTATGTACCCCTTTGAGTCCTAGAAGTAGATTATAAGCTAATGAAAATCATCTATCTGTAAGCAGAATAAGGTGACAATTACGTCACGGTGCTGAAGGGGTTAACCCATTCAATCACATGACTTCAGCGGTGTTCTATTGTGGCTACCTGCAGAAGATTGTGAATTATTGGGAGCATAAGAGCAGGGTGTACTAAGATGAGGATGTGAGTACATTTACCCAAGAGTGAAACGATATTCCCAAGCTGTCTTCTACTCAACAGTTGAGCTCTGTAACTCTTTCTCTGAATCCATCTTGCCCTCATCCTACGACTTAAATTGATTCAAACTCCGTGTGTTCATAAGTTTTGGCTCCAACATTTCTTGATTTTGTCCCTGTCACTCTTTCAACTCTGGGGGAGGCACTCGTCAAAGGCAGTTTTATCTTTTGTCTTCCTCATCCACATTAAAATAAATTAAATACAAAAAAATAGTCTTAAGTAAGATTTCCCGTGATTGTGGGTTAGTAGGGTATAATAAGAACAGGAGATACGGATCACTGCCTCTGCTCATGTTTAGCCCCATTAGTTTTGAGATTTTAAGACTATCACCCAATTGTGTCTCTTTTTCTTCTGCTCTCTCTTGGAAGGACCATAATACCAGTTTTGCTAAGGCGGCCTCCCCGAAGCTGGGCGTGCGCAACCGATTCAAGGTGTTCTTTACCCCTGCACAGCTTCTTGCTCTGTACAGGGGCACAGTGCGTCCTTGTATTGAGTAATTTTCACATGTGTGGGGAGGATCCTCTCACACCGCACTTCTAGACAAAGCAGAAAGGAAAGCCTTTCGTATCAGTATCTCCCGTCCACTCATCAACTCTCTGCAATCTCTCTCTCTCTCTCTCTCTCTCTCTCTCTCTCTCTCTCTCTCTCTCTCTCTCTCTCTCTCTCTCTCTCTTCGCCGCAATGTTGCATTTATCTCTCTATTCTATAGCTACTACAATAATCAGTGTTCCTCAGAGCTCTCTCAGTGTATACCACTTCCTCTACGTAGGGTACGTGGTACCCGTCTTGCTTCACATTCCCACCCCTACTCTGTACAACTCTGCAACCCAAGAGTATAACGTTACTCTCAATCTTTCTTCTATTCAACAGCTGAACTCTGGAACTCTCTCCCTGAATCCATCTTTCCCTCATCCTATGGCTTGAATTGTTTCAAACTCCGTGTGTCCAGACATTTTGGCTCGAACGTTCCTTGATTTTGGCCCTGTCACTCTTTTAACTTTGGGGGAGATACTCGTCACAGGCAGTTTTGTCTTTTGTTTCCCTCATCCACATAGAACAAATAAATACAAAAAATGACTTAGCGATTTTAAGTCTTTTCGCCCCATTTTTGTCAATTTTAGAATTTTGTTGCCACTTAGTGTCGATTTTTTCCTGTCGAGCAAATAGCGAGCGTGTAATTTAGAAGGAACCGGTCTTTGGCCGGGACATTTTTCTATCGAAAAAAATTTACAAATATATCAAGAAGGGGGATCTTGGGGATGGTTTTTTAAGCATGATGGAGGTTACTATAAATTATATATATATATATATATATATATATATATATATATATATATATATATATATATATATATATATATAAAAAAAATTACTATAACCACTACCCCCGTTAAGTATATTATTCCGTGATTATGAGTTAGTGATAGTATAATAAGAACAGGAGGTACGGATCACTGCTTCTGTTCTCTGATACTTGACTTAAGCCGGTATCACACGAGAGCTTTTATAGTCAACATAAGATGATCAACATTTTTCTGGTAACATTTCGGGAATAATTTACAGTGGTATCGGAAACTCGACTGGTGATAGATACATTTAGGTAATCGAAATATATGAAATGTTGACCTCATAAGCTGCCTGACCAGTGTTGATGATAAATGTTGACCTCATAAGCTGCCTGACCAGTGTTGATGATAAATGTTGACCTCATAAGCTGCCTGACCAGTGTTGATGATAAATGTTGACCTCATAAGCTGCCTGACCAGTGTTGATGATAAATGTTGACCTCATAAGCTGCCAGACCAGTGTTGATGATAAATGTTGAGGGAAAAAGTGCTCTTGTGATACCGACTTGATTGACTCCTACCCTGGGGGGCCTCACGATTGGTTCACCTGTCCCAAGCCCACATCATTAACCCCTTATCTACCGGCGACGTCTTTATCATTATAGTCTAGGTATATTGAGACGCTTTTTTGCCGCTTAAGGGGAGGCAGTTGGTTTTTCGAGTCCTCCTCCTCCCTCATGTTTAACCCTATTAGTCATGAGATTTCAAGACATTCGCCCCATTAGTTAGGCGAAATTCATACCTTTTGCTCCATTTCTTTGCCAATATTAAGACCTTTCGTGTCATTTAGCTGTACAAAAAATCCTGGCGAGCGATAGCGAGCCTGTAATGTAAATTTGTAAATTTCATTAATCGATTTTAGGAGTATAGTTGGTTGTTGGAAGGAACATAATAATTATAAAGGTAACGGGTTTTTTTCTTTTTTACCGAAAAATGTACAAATTTATATCGAAGGGGGGTCTTGTGGGTTATCTGTTAAGCTTGATGGAGGTCTAGGGAGGACACGAAAACAATAATAAATAAATAAACAAATCTGTCAATAACCCCCCTCCCTCCTTAAGAACAGGAGGTACGGATCACTGCTTCTGTTCCCCGCCTGTTAGACTGATAACTCCCCTGGGGCCTAGATCACCTGGCATGAACCGGTAGTCTTAAGGGGACAGTGGTTATTTGGGGGTCCTATTTATTTATATATTCATTTATTTATTTTTCGTTTCCTCCCTAGACTTCCATCAAACTTTACAAAAATAACATCCATTACATTTTTTCCTGGCGAGCGATAGCAAGCCGGGACATTTGTCTACCGAAAAATGTACACATTCATTTTGAAGGGGGTCTAATGGGTGATTTTGTAAGGTTGTTGGAGGTCTAGGGAAGAAACTAAAACAATTATTATATATATATATATAAATATAACTACCAAAATAAAACACCTATCCCCTTAGTTGTATCCCCCCCCCCCCCCCTCCACCTCCGTTTTGCTCTACCAGTTTGACAATTTTAAGACAATTCGCCCCATTTCGAGTAGCGTTTCTTTTGAGCCTGAAGGGGAATCGGAGGAAGTGACTTGTTAGTTTGAAAGCGGTCTAAAGGTTAACTAAAGACAAAAATGCAATTGCACGTAACACATTCTGCCTAACCTGTTCCTCTTCCCACACCTGCTAACAACTGATAACTGATAATTTCCTGTACATTGGTTATATTGGATCATGATGTGGTTTCCTCACACTTAATAATATGGTTCAGTGAATCCTTCCCTGACTTGTTTTTAAGCACCTGGGGGATGCACTATGTAACACTGACGTCCTGCCACATATAGATTAACAGAGGTGGTTGGGCAGGAAGCATATTCTTCAGATTGTATTGAAAAGCCCGGTTTCAAATTGTAGTGTACAAATTGAATCCTTAATGATAAAAAAATATATACACATACAATAACTGGATTAATTTATTTACGTGTTGTAATTTGAACAGAACCCCAGCAGCACACTGTATAAATAATTAGCATTCAATGTTTGCAATATAGTAAAGGAAACTGGGTGCCCCCCAAATAGCCACCTTCTGCAGTAGTGGGACGCTTATCAAAAATGTATATTTCTCGGTTATTACTGAACCAAATTTAATTAACTTACACACGCTTATACTCGAATATATCCTCTAGGCTCAAACGGGGCCCTTTTCCTAAATTTCTTTCTGGGCGACCCACTAATCGGCGCCTTCTTCAGTAGTAATGAAAAGTGAAATAGCCATCTGTTTGGAAATCTATCTATCTAAAATGGCTAAGGCATATTTTATAGAACTTCATAATTATGCATAGACCCTTGCTTATTGTTTAGGGTGTAAGAGGGCACTTTTAATATACTTCACCCTTGGCGGTTAACTAAAGGGCCCCTTCTACAGAAATTGATGGAAAATCAAATTGGCTGTCTTTTGGGGTCTTTGCTTTGCCAATTTCTTGCACGTGTATACTGTATACTGTAGTCTGTATACTGTATACTGTATACTGTATACTGTAGTCTGTATACTGTAGTCTGTATACTGTAGTCTGTATACTGTATACTGTATACTGTAGTCTGCAGTCTGTATACTGTATACTGTAGTCTGTAGTCTGTATACTGTATACTGTAGTCTGTATACTGTAGTCTGTAGTCTGTAGTCTGTATACTGTATACTGTATACTGTAGTCTGTATACTGTATACTGTAGTCTGTATACTGTAGTCTGTATACTGTAGTCTGTATACTGTATACTGTAGTCTGTATACTGTAGTCTGTAGTCTGTATACTGTATACTGTATACTGTAGTCTGTAGTCTGTATACTGTATACTGTATACTGTAGTCTGTAGTCTGTATACTGTATACTGTAGTCTGTATACTGTATACTGTAGTCTGTATACTGTAGTCTGTATACTGTAGTCTGTAGTCTGTATACTGTATACTGTAGTCTGTATACTGTATACTGTATACTGTAGTCTGTATACTGTATACTGTATACTGTATACTGTAGTCTGTAGTCTGTATACTGTATACTGTAGTCTGTATACTGTATACTGTAGTCTGTATACTGTATACTGTATACTGTAGTCTGTAGTCTGTATACTGTATACTGTAGTCTGTATACTGTATACTGTAGTCTGTATACTGTAGTCTGTATACTGTAGTCTGTATACTGTAGTCTGTAGTCTGTATACTGTATACTGTAGTCTGTATACTGTATACTGTATACTGTAGTCTGTATACTGTAGTCTGTATACTGTAGTCTGTATACTGTATACTGTATACTGTAGTCTGTATACTGTATACTGTATACTGTAGTCTGTATACTGTATACTGTAGTCTGTATACTGTATACTGTAGTCTGTATACTGTATACTGTATACTGTAGTCTGTATACTGTAGTCTGTATACTGTAGTCTGTATACTGTATACTGTATACTGTAGTCTGTATACTGTAGTCTGTATACTGTATACTGTATACTGTAGTCTGATTTATTCCCTGACCATAACGGAGTCCAATCCCCAACTGTAGCCCAGGGCACCTCGCTACTGTCTCCCTTCTACAGGAGTGACGTAAAATGAGATCGGATATTTAAATGTGATTAATGAACCACATGTTATAATACAGTATGCTTCCAATTAATAATTGGATCCAACATATCGGCCATGACACCCCACCACAGGGCCCCTTCTACAGGAGTGATGGAAAGTTAAAATGGATATTTTGGGGGATATTACTAATTTTTTACTTGCACATGTACATAATCTCATCTATTTCCTTGACATAATGGTCGGAGTCCTATTTTCTAATTTTCCCCCGTTGTTGGTTCCCTTCTGCAGGAGTGGCAGAAAATGTGGTCCAGTGGTAATGAAATATATTACGTGCAACTGCACATTGTTTTAATTACCTCCGCCAACGAAGTTGGAGGAGGTTATGTTTTTACCTCCATTGGTTTGTATTTTTGTCTGTTTGTTTAGTTGTTTGTCTGTCTGTAAACAAGATATAGCAAATCAAAAAGCTATGAACAGATTGTCACGAAAGCTAGAGGCCAGATAGGATATGCACCAAGGAATAAGTCATTCAATTGTGGAGGTGATTGGTAGAGCGCATGCCTCCTCCATCGTAGACGGCTCACAAAGTTATGAACCGATGTTCACGAACTTTGGTGGGCAGATAGAATATGCACCAAGGCAGAAGTCATTCAATTTAGGAGGCGATCGGCAGAGCGTATACCTCCGCCAGCGTAGGCGGAGGTATACGGTTTCCAGAGTGCCCCTCTAGTTACCTCCTCTTGGCTGATTGTCTGTAAAAGAGATCTCAAAAAGTTATGAACCGATGACCACGAAATTTGGTGAGCAAATAGGATAAGCTCCGAGTAAGAAGTGATTTATTATTGGAGGCGATCAATAGTGCGCAAACCTCCGCCTGCATAAGCGGCTATCAAAGTAATGAACCAATTTTTATGAAATTTGGTGGTTACCATTGAACCAAATTTAATGTTCTTCCTCATGTACTGTATATACTCTAATCTATCCTCTAGGCCATAACCGAGCCCATTTTGTACATAATTGTATCATCCTGTGCATCGTGTCACGCGCCTCAGAGTTAACACGGCCGTACGGACCTATAGTCTAGCTTGGACTTGTTCTTATCCATCTGATGGTAAATTAGGCACGGATATCTCTAGACTTAAGGGGAGATTTCCACTTGATGGATTTTTTTCTGGACCCCTTTCTCACTCATGTTTAGCCCCAATGAGTTTGAAATTGTATGACGTTCGCCCCATTAGCTTGGCGATTTTAAGAACTTTCACCCCATTTCTGTCATATTTAAGACCTTTCGTGCCTTTTAGGTGGAGATTTTTTCCTGCCGAGCGATAGCGAGCCTGTTATTTAATAGGAACCGCCCTTTGGTCAGGAAATTTTTCTACCGAAACAATTACAAATTTATCTTGAAAGGGGATCAAGGGGGTGTAATTTTAAGCTTGATGGGAGGCTTGGGATCAAACTAAAAACCTTCCCTTAATGGAAAAAATATGAAACCGCTACATCTCATCTTCCCAATATTGTCAACTTTTCACTATTTACTGAGTATTGAAGATGGGGATATGGCAATTTACCCTCAGCTGAAACCTATATTACTATGTATCCAAACCTTGGGAAAACTCTGAACTAGCCAAAAAAACTCGTCAAACTCCAACCTCGTAGGCAAAAGAGAAACAAAATAACAACAAAATAACAACAAAATAACAACAAAATAACAACAAAAACTATTCACTTAAAGGGGAGGGATTGGTTTTTTCTCCCTCATGTTTAGCCCCATAGCTTTGAGATTTTAAGACGATCGTTACATTAGTTTGGCGATTTTGAGACATTTCGCCCCATTTTGTTCTCAGTAATAAGATTTTTCGTGCCATTAAGGTGTTGATTTTTTCCTGGCGAGCGATAGCGAGCCTATAATTTTAAGAGGATCCGGCCTTCAGCCGGAACATTTTTCTACCGAAAAATGCACAAATTTATCTTGAAAGGGGGTCTAGGGGGTGTTTCTTTATGTTTGCTGGACGTCTAGCGAGGAAACTAACAAACCAATAAATACATAAATAAACCCCTCCCGTACCCTTGACATAATTTCCATTCTTCTCTGGCTACTACTAAGAGATTGTATTCAATTTAGGAAGGATCTCTAGCAATGTGTAAGGCTTTGAACGATCTCGGTTAACTCTCTCTTAACTACCACACATGTTTCCTAAGCTGCATACAATTGTCTAAATAAAACTACACTAAATTATAACAGACGTCGCTGGTACAGACAGGGTTAAGGGGAGGTCTCCACTTGAGGGATTGTTTTCTTGACCCCTTTCTCCCTCATGTTTAGCCCAATTGCTTTTGATATTATAAAACGTTTGCCCCATTAGTTTAGCGATTTTAAGAACTTTCACCCCATATTAAGACCTTTCGTGCAATTCAGGTGTCTATTTTATCCAGGCGAGTGATAGCGAGCCTGTAATTTAAGAGGAACCGGCCTTCGGCCGGGACATTTTTCTACCGAAAAATGTACAAATTTATCTTGAAAGGGACTCGAGGGGGTGTAACTTTAAGGTTGATGGAGGTCTAGGGAACAAACTAAATACCTCCCCTTTATAGACCAAAAAAAAAAAAATCTATTCAATTAATTTAGGGGGGGATGGGCGCATTTTGTTTGCTTATTTACATATCTTATTATCAGTGTTTTTAGTTTCCTCCCTGGACCTCCGTCAAGTTTAAAATAACACCCTACGAAGACCATCCTTCAAGATATATTTGTACATTTTTTGATAGAAAAATGCCCCCTTAAATAACAGGTTCGCTATCGCTCGCCAGGAAAAAATCGACACCTAAATTACACGAAAAGTCTTAATATTGACAAAGAAATGGGGCGAAAGGTCTAAAAATCGCCAAACTAATGTGCCGAACGTCATAAAATCTGAAAGCTACAGTAATGGGGCTAAACATGAGGAAGATGGGGAATCAGAAAAACGGCCCATCTCCCCTTAAGCCAGCCATCTGGGATAGAGGAAGAGTCTACCCCCGAGATATTTCCAACACCTGGACTATGTTCAATGTTATATCATCCGTATCCGCGCTCGTTTTTTCTCTCTCTCTCTCTCTCTCTCTCTCTCTCTCTCTCTCTCTCTCTCTCTCTCTCTCTCTCTCTCTCTCTTTTATCGTCCAATTAGCTTAACCTCAGTTGTTTGTAAAATGCTAGAAACGGTCATACGAGACAGACTCGTAAATCACTTAGAGGAAAATAACATACTTAAAGATACTCAACACGGCTTTCGTAAAAAAACGTTACTGTTTAACAAACCTCTTAGACTTCTTCCACGATATCCTCAATCTCTACGATGAGAGTAAAGCTGTAGATATTATATACCTTGATTTTCAAAAGGCCTTTGACAAAGTTCCCCACAAACGTTTACTTCTAAAACTAAAAGCGCATGGAATACAAGACGGTGTGTTGAAATAGATAGAAAATTGGCTCAGCAACAGAAAGCAAAGGGTAGTCATAAACGGTAAGGCATCTAAATGGACCAATGTAAGTAGCGGGGTACCCCCAGGGATCGGTACTAGGACCAATTCTCTTTCTAATTTACATCAACGACATAGATGAGGGTCTCACCTGTACAATCTCAAAATTTGCTGACGATACAAAAATTGCAAATAGCGTACTCTCAAAAGAACAAGTTGAAGATATGCAACACAATCTAGGTAAATTGTCATGTTGGGCCCAAATTTGGCAAATGAGTTTCAATGCGGATAAATGTAAAGTACTACATGTCGGATACCTAAATGAAAGCAAACTATTCGATGAATGGCACTCAGCTTAAGAATGTAAACAGAGAAACCGATCTGGGAGTAACAATATCGAGTAACCTAAAACCGAGTCAACAATGTTCAGAAGTTGTTAAGAAGGCAAACAAAATAATTGGCTTTATAGGCAGGTCATTTGACCATAAATCCAAAGAAGTTATCCTAACCCTTTACAATTCCTTAGTCCGCCCTCTTCTGGAATACTGCGTTCAATCCTGGTGCCCTTATTACCAAAAAGATATAAACAAGCTAGAACGAGTTCAACGTAGAGTTACCAAAATGATACCTAGCCTAAAGAACAAACCATACGAAGAGCGTCTTAGAGAATTAAATCTATTTCCTTTAACCCAGCGCAGATTAAGAGGTGACTTAATTCAAGTGTTCAAAATCATCAAAGGCATCGACAATATGAACTGTAGTAAGTACTTCACTATCGACCAATCTAATTACACACAGGGAAACGGTTGCAAAATTATTGGTAAATCTTTTAACTCGCACGAATCTAAGAATTTCTTCTTCAATCGAGTTGTCAACTTGTGGAATGGGCTTCACCGAAACGTTATAGACTGCATCACCGTTGATTCATTTAAACTCCGCCTAGACAAATATCTCTCATTAAACCCGCGACTGACTGCGTTTGTAAATGAATAACTTTATTTTATCCCCCCTCAGTTACTAACCCCTCTGTCCTCTACTAACTTCCTAATCCTGCCATAGACATTAGTTCCAGGGCAGTAATTCCCTTTCCAATGTTCCCTTACCCACTCTAAACCACTGTTTGGACACTTGATCCTCAGTGTTTTGGAGGACAAGCAACCTAGAAGGTCACTAGATCTGTTGTTGCTTGATTTCCTTTGTGCTCCTTTGTACTCTCTCTCTCTCTCTAATATATATAAATAAATACATAATATATATATATATATATATATATATATATATATTATATTGAAAACAGAGAGAGACAGGTCAATAGACTGGGAGGAAGACTAGTTTAATTATTAAGTAGTTAGGTACATGCTTGAACAATATCATTCACAAGGGACACACGTGGATCCTGGCAAGCACTGATGGTAATAGGTGGAGCGTGACCTGACCTGTTTGACCACCACCTGCCCTACAAACAAACAAGCAAGCAAGCAAACAAGCACAGAGAGAGAGAGAGAGTGTGTGTGTGTGTGTGTGTGTGTGTGGAAGGACGTCTACCAAAAGAAAAGGTCACAGACTATCTCAACTAAGCCTGTTATAATAATAATAATAATAATAATAATAATAATAATAATATTTATTCAGTTAGCAATTTACAGAGTTGGTACCACATAGTATGTTACATAAATGACATGTACCAGCCTTGCATAATTCCAACTAAGGATAGCCCAATAAGGCCGTTAGGCGTATTTCCATTGGGGTCCTTGTGGGATTAGGTTAGCTGGGGAAATGGAGAGGATAAAGAAATAGATACTTTAGAGAAAGTATTTCTAGGGGGTTATTTTAAGATACCTTACATCCTATAGTAAATATCAATAATCCATAATCAGTAATCATTTCAGTTTGGTTTGTCTATCTCTTATGTCGTATTTAGTAGTAGACATAAGCTTGGTGCTCCCGTCTCGCAGCTGTCCGGTTCAGGTGTTCCTTCAGGCTACGTCTGAAGGAATACAGTGTTCTCTTTTCACGGACTGACTGGGGTAGGTCGTTCCAGTCTTTGATGGCAGTGAAGAAGAATGTTTGCTTACCCTGTCCTTGGATTCTCGGGACCTTAAAATTAAACATCCTGTTTCTTGTATTATGTCCACTCCTCTCATTTGCTTTAACAAAATAATTCTTTAGATACTCTGGAGCTCTGTCATAGAAAATTTTGAAGGCATTAGTGAGCCTGATTTGTTTGGCCCTGTCAGAGACATTGAGCATACCTAGTGACTGAAGTTGTTCCTGACCAACATGTGATCTGGGTCCTAGGTTCAGCATGAACCTAACCATTTTATTTTGAGTGACCTGAAGTTTGTGCTGTGCTGATTTAGATGATGCAGAGTACCAGGATGACACAGAATAGTCAAAATGACATTGAACAAGCGCTTGGCAGAGGGTCTTTTTGGTCGCCGCGGGCAAGCATCCCACCTGTCTATACAGGTATTTTATACGTGCTCTACACTTACTCAGGATAGATTCCAAAATTGTTTCACCTGACAAACTCGCGTCCAGTTTCAGTCCGAGATATTTAACTTGTGACACTGTTGTTATAGGAATATCATTACAGTTGACCGAGAAGCCCACAATGTCTTTCAGTTTGCGTTTTGTTCCACATACGATGGCTTCCGTCTTGCCCAAGGTGAAGAGATAGTCTATTGTCCACTAGCCATTCACTACATGATGCTAGTTCTTTGGAAAGTGAAGCGGCAATACTTATTGGGTCTTTTCCTGAAACCAGAAGCACGCTGTCGTCTGCATACAGTAATTATTTACATGAGACGCTCAGTTCCATGTCGTTCACATAACAGAGAAAGAGTAAGGGACCAAGGATGCTTCCCTGCAGGACCCCACAGTTAATTGGCATAGGATCAGATATATTATCATCAATTTTGACTCTTTGGGTTCTACCACTAAGATAAGATTTAAACCAGTTCACAGATCCTATGCCCATTGCTTGTAGTTTATTACATAGGATATCATGGTCTACTGTGTCAAACGCTTTTTGTAGATCAAGAAGAACCATACCGGTGTAGTTACCTTTAGCCATTTCTTTACGAATGTGATCTGTTAAGTGGATGAGACAGGAGTCTGTCGAGTACATGCATCTGAAACCTGATTGAAACTTATAGAATAGACCATTTTGTTTGAGGTAGTGTTCAATTTGGGTGTATACCGCTCTTTCAAGGATTTTAGATACAATACATAATATGCTAACTGGTCTGTAGTTGCCAACTTCTAGTTTATTTCCTTTCTTGAATAGAGGGGTTACAATAGCTTCCTTCAGTTCAGCAGGTACAGTGTTGGTGTTAATTGACAAGTTGATGATGTGGGTTAGGGGGCCTGCTATACCAATGGCTCCATCTCGTAGAAATTTGGCAGGAATTTTGTCTGGTCCTGTGCTCTTATATACATTTAGGTTAGACAGCTCGTCAAAAGTGTATTTTGGTGTAACATTTTGCAATCCAAATGTGTTCGGGTGTATGTCTTTATCTCTGTAGAAATTACGAAAGGTGGCCGTTGTTGTCGTGTATTTATTAAGAGGTTGAGGTAGGTTCTGTGCAAGTGTGTTTGCTATGGAAGTGAAGAAGGAGTTGAAGTAGGTTGAAATTTGTCGTTTATCGTGGCAAACCTGATCATTAATGGTGAGAGCAATATTAGTGTTAGACGAATCCCTTGTCTTGTTGCTGTAGCCTGTTGTTTTTAGGTGCCTCCATAGTTTCTTTGGGTTATTCTGATATTCCTCTGCCTTATTGTGAAAATAATTAGTTTTCGCTGATTTCATTTGCCTACTTAGTTTATTCCTGGCCCTGTTGAACTCAAGTTTCAGACCTTGATCCTGTCTATGTTTCGCTAGCCTTTTTAACAGATTGTCTCTGTGTTCCAGATGGTGTAGTATGTCATTGTTGATCCATGGGTCTGACCTTGCTTTAATTCGTATGTCTTTCAGAGGAGCTATTTCGTCTAGGATGTTTGTGATGATGGTTCTGAAGCCAACCCATGCGTCATTAACGTTTGTACTTCCAAACACTGGAGACCAGTCTGTATTCCATAAAATGTCCAGAAATGTTTCCTTATTGTAGTTTCTGAGTGACCTTGTTTTGATAACCTTGTGATTCTCTAGGGTAATTTTTGTGGTTTTCCGTGTGCAATATGTGACGAAGTGATCACGTATCCCAGTCTGTATAACCCCTGATTGGGATATTTTGTCCTCTCTGTTACCGTTTATGTGGTCTAATATTGTGGCAGTGTTCTCAGAGATACGTGTGGGGGTTGTGATGAGTTGTTTGTGATTGTGCATTGTCAGTATATGCCTATATTCTCGTACAAGCCTATCATTTCGTTGTTTGTAAAACAGGTTAAAATCCCCTAGTATGATGGATTCATTCCGAGGGTCTAGCGATGACAAAGTTCGTTCAAATTTGGTCAAGAATTGTGTGTCGGCTGGTGGCCTATAGCATACCCCAATTGTGATGGGTCTTGTCCTCGGCAGGTGTAGGTCGATCCACAGAGCTTCGTGATTTTCTACATGGAGGTCGGTCCTACTTGTGTGTGTGAGGTTGTTTTTTACATACAGACATACTCCTCCCCCTTGCCTATTGCGATCATTCCTAACCATGTTGAAACCTTGAATGTTTATTTCACCATCGTTTATACTTGAATCCAGCCAGGTTTCTGTGATTGCAATTATTGAAGCTTTGGCCTTATTAGCTAACAAGTTTATTTCTGACAGTTTATGGTACATTGATCTGGCGTTAATGTGGATAAGATGGAGCCCTTTGTTGGTGAACACTCTGTATTCATCTTTGATTTTGAATGTGTCCTGGCTGGATTCTGAGTTGTTAATACTTGGATCATTTACATTAATATTCGGTAATGAATGCAAGGCACACTTATTGCAAAGGAATTCCCGTTCTTCACTGTTGGTCTTCTTAGAGATGCACTTCATGTGAGCTACATGTTTACACTTTACACAGTTTTGGATCTTCTGACGTCGTGTTATGAGTGATTCACAAATAAAACAAATGGTTTCGCGATGTTGTACAGCTGAGTGCCTACATTTAACACATTCAACTTCGTTTCTACTGTTAACGTAAGTACATCGGTTATGAACAATTTCATTACAACTGTTGCATTGTAAAAGTGAACTCCTATTGTTGAAACCAATATTACAGACTATACATAGTTTTTTCTTACTGTTTATCATACAACTGGAGGTGTGGTTTGGTCCGCGTCGATCAGCTGTTTGTGCGGGAGAGGGTAGGTCGGGCTGTGGTTGTTTGCTGTTGTTGTTGTTGTTGTTTTCATTGTCCGTTGATGCTGCTTCCCTGTTGATGTATTTGCGAGTGCTACCTGTTTGTATTGTTGTTCTTGTTGCATGTTGTGCTACTTGGGTCGCCGATATCTGTGGTATTAATGGTAATGCTGTGGGTAATGTAGAGTTGGTGGAGTGGGTAATTGCCAATTCCCTGCATTTATCGCATTCCATTTCTTTTCTGCTGGTAACATAAGTACATCGATCGTGTACTGTTTCATTACAAATACTACATTGTGATGTTGGACTCCTTTTGTTGAATCTAATATCGCACACTGTACATAGATTCTTTGCATTGTTCGTCGTACGTCTGGTGGTGTGGTGATCAGCTGTGCTGCTAGGGTGGGGACTGTCTGTGGCTATGTCTCCCCCTATGACCCCTCCCTGCCCCACCTGTATTTGCAGTTTGATGATGTTGTCCTTATTCCTGGCTGCTAATGCTGCTCCATTGTTGATGTTGTTGCGACTGATGCCTTTCTTCCTAGCTGCTCCAGTTACATGTTGAGCCACCGATAGTGTTGGGTTGTGTTGTGGGTTGAATTGGAGCGTGACGGGAGACTAGGTCGCCGACCGTGTTGGGTTGTGGTGTGGGTTGAATTGGAGCGTGACGGGAGGCTGGGGTACCTGTAGGCCCGGTTTGTAATAACGAATTTTTCTGCTAGGGACTGTTGAAATGACGGTGTCTGTCTTACTTGGTTGGTGGTGAGGTTCCTTCAGTGTTGACCTAGGGCCGGGGTTGGTCTCTACATCTCCGCAGCTAATTATAGTGTAGCACAATAGGTGTTGTAGCGAGGTTGTGCCAGAGTACTTGCCAAGCCGCTGTGTCTTCCCGATATATAAACTAGACCAGGCAGGAATGGTGACAGAAGGTTCACCTATGTGTGATCTCTGTGTGACGAGGTCCCTCAATACTTGTTTAGTGTTGACCTGGTACACTACCGGTCCCCTCTGCACCTTTATATCGGCACAGCCCCTCTGTATGTTGAGGAGGATGATACACAGGGAGAGAGCTACGCACGCACCCTTCACTCCTCTCGCCATCTTGGCGCTACCATATATCCTTCCTAATCCTCCAAGATCGTCTAAATGTAGCTGATATCAAGCTAATAAATAAGTCGCCGGTACTGAATGAGCTCAATAAATCTCAAAGAAAACCACCCAAGTAACACCGAAAAATACAGAAAGTTCTATGTCCGCCCTCGTGAAAGAAAAGGGAGCGGCCATACCTATTTGGGCACCATCTCCCGTGACCTAAGGTGAGACATTACTCCAAAACACATTACCTATTCTCCAACTGACCACTTACGAGTTTCAGGTTTATAGGAAGTTGGTGTTATTTTGTATCTATATTTAGCAGAATTACCAGCTACATTATGGTTGTATTGCAAATGTAAATGCTTGAGGGGGAGATGGGTCGTTTTTCTGGTCTCCCTTCTCCTTCGAGTTTAGCCCAATTATTTCTGAGATTTTAAGACGTGGCCCATTAGTTTGGCGATTTTAACACCTTTCGCCCCATTTTGTTGTCAATATTTAGAACTTTCGTGCCATTTAGGTGTCGATATTTTCCTGGCGAGCCTGTAATTGTAAGAGGAACCGGCCTTTGGCCCAGACATGTTTATACTGACAAATTTACAACTTTATCTTGAAGGGGGGTCTAGGGGGTGCTTGATGGAGGTCTAGCGAGGGAACTAAAAAAGAAAATGAATGAATAAATATATAGACCAAAAACAAACTACCACCCCTTTAAATTTAGCAAGGGTATTTAGCTACAGCATATTATGAACACACTGGCTGACCATATTATGAACACACTGGCTGACCATATTATGAACACACTGGCTGACCATATTATGAACACACTGGCTGACCATATTATGAACACACTGGCTGACCATATTATGAACACACTGGCTGACCATATTATGAACACACTGGCTGACCATATTATGAACACACTGGCTGATCATATTATGAACACACTGGCTGACCATATTATGAACACACTGGCTGACCATATGAACACACTGGCTGACCATATGAACACACTGGCTGACCATATTATGAACACACTGGCTGACCATATGAACACACTGGCTGACCATATGAACACACTGGCTGACCACATGAACACACTGGCTGACCATATTATGAACACACTGGCTGACCATATTATGAACACACTGGCTGACCATATTATGAACACACTGGCTGACCATATTATGAACACACTGGCTGACCATATTATGAACACACTGGCTGACCATATTATGAACACACTGGCTGACCATATTATGAACACACTGGCTGACCATATTATGAACACACTGGCTGACCATATTATGAACACACTGGCTGACCATATTATGAACACACTGGCTGACCATATTATGAACACACTGGCTGACCATATTATGAACACACTGGCTGACCATATTATGAACACACTGGCTGACCATATTATGAACACACTGGCTGACCATATTATGAACACACTGGCTGACCATATTATGAACACACTGGCTGACCATATTATGAACACACTGGCTGACCATATTATGAACACACTGGCTGACCATATTATGAACACACTGGCTGACCATATTATGAACACACTGGCTGACCATATTATGAACACACTGGCTGACCATATACTAAAACAGATCGGCTAACCTCTGCCATTTTAGTGCCAGTGGTGTCATTATGGCTCTCTGTACACTTAAATATTATTATATCCACACCATTAAGGGGGTAGGGTATATTGTTGTTATATCCACACCATTAAGGGGGTAGGGTATATTGTTGTTATATCCACACCATTAAGGGGGTAGGGTATATTGTTGTTATATCCACACCATTAAGGGGGTAGGGTATATTGTTATTATATCCACACCATTAAGGGGGTAGGGTATATTGTTGTTATATCCACACCATTAAGGGGGTAGGGTATATTGTTGTTATATCCACACCATTAAGGGGGTAGGGTATATTGTTATTATATCCACACCATTAAGGGGGTAGGGTATATTGTTGTTATATCCACACCATTAAGGGGGTAGGGTATATTGTTGTTATATCCACACCATTAAGGGGGTAGGGTATATTGTTGTTATATCCACACCATTAAGGGGGTAGGGTATATTGTTGTTATATCCACACCATTAAGGGGGTAGGGTATATTGTTGTTATATCCACACCATTAAGGGGGTAGGGTATATTGTTGTTATATCCACACCATTAAGGGGGTAGGGTATATTGTTGTTATATCCACACCATTAAGGGGGTAGGGTATATTGTTGTTATATCCACACCATTAAGGGGGTAGGGTATATTGTTGTTATATCCACACCATTAAGGGGGTAGGGTATATTGTTGTTATATCCACACCATTAAGGGGGTAGGGTATATTGTTGTTATATCCACACCATTAAGGGGGTAGGGTGTATTGTTTAGTCTATTTATTTATATTTTATTTGTGTTTAGTTTCCTCGCTAGACCTCCATCAATCTTTTAAAACACCCCCTACACCCACTTCGAAACACCCCCTACACCCACTTCGAAATAAAT
The DNA here is from genome assembly GCA_037953745.1 of Lithodes maja. Classification (NCBI taxonomy): domain Eukaryota; kingdom Metazoa; phylum Arthropoda; class Malacostraca; order Decapoda; family Lithodidae; genus Lithodes; species Lithodes maja. The sequence continues at coordinate 477 of JBAKBP010020870.1, read as the reverse complement.
TTTTATACTTATCGGTAGAAAAATGTCCCGGCTGAAAGGCCGGTGGATGGGATATAATTACAAATGAAGCCACTACTTTTAAGCTCCTCGGTGGTCTAGTGACTTAGGTGCTGGAGTGATATTGGCCTGGGTTCAAACCCTGGCTGGGGCATGATACAAAAATATTAATTACAAGCTCGTTATCGCTCGCCAGGACAAATTCGACGCCTAAGTGGCACGAAAGGTCCTAATATTGACAAAGAAATGGGGTGAAAGGTATAACAAAAAAGCCAAACTAATGGGCCGAACGACTTAAAATCTGAAAGCTAATGGGGCGAAACATGAGGGAGAAGGGAGATCATAAAAAAACAACTACCTCCCTCCTTAATATCGCTAGGGTATTTAGAAACTATATGAACACACTGTTTGGCCTCTCCCTAGAGATCCTATAGTAACAGAGATCGACCAACCTCTTGACTTGTCGAAAACGCCAAATAC